>PVKU01007030.1:0-93760 GCA_004027475.1 Anoura caudifer | reverse complement strand
CCCCCCCCCCCCCCAGTTTTTGTCCATGTGTCCTTTATACTTGTTGCTCCAAACCCTTCCCCTTTCCCCCTGAAATTCCCTCCCCTCTCCCCTCTGGTGACTATCAACCCCTTCTCAATTTCAGTGTCTTTGGTTATATTATGCTTGTTTGTTTGTTTGTTTGATTAGGTTCCTGTTAAAGGTGAGATCATATGGTATTTGTCTTTCACTGCCTGGCTTATTTCGCTTAGCATAATGCTTTCCAGTTCCATCCCTGTTGTCTCGAAGGGCAGGAGCTCCTTCTTTCTTTCTGCTGCAGAGAATTCCATTGTGTAAATGTACCATAGTTTCTTGATCCATTCATTTACTGACTAAAGTCCTAGAGGAGAACATAGGCAGGAAAATCTCAGATATTTCATGCAGTAACATTTTTACTGATATGTCCCCTAAAGCAAGGGACATAAAGGAAAGAATAAATAAATGGGATCTCATCAAAATAAAAAGCTTCTGCACGGCTAAAGAAAACAGTATTAAAATAAAAAGAGAACCAACTGTACGGGAAAACATATTCGCCAATGATACCTCAGACAAGGGTTTAATCTCCAAAATATATAAAGAACTTACATGACTCTACTCTAAGAAGACAAGCAACCCAATTTTTGGCTGTTTCTAATCAATAAATTCTATGGAGCCCTTTCATAGTAAAGATGGCATTACACATTTCCTGAATTAAATGTCCAGGGACTTTACTCCCTGCCTATGTGCTCCTGGTTTTTTTTTTTTTTTTTATTATCATTCACTTCATTATGTAGTAATTTTCCTCTCTCATAGGACCTGGTGATTGTTTTGATCTCTCATAGAAGGCAGAGACTCTATCAAAGGCATGTATATGTGGGGGAGAAGGGTGGAAAGAACATACAGAATGAGATGTGGCCAGCAGAAACTCTCATTTGATTCCTAAAGGAAACCAGACAGCATGCTATAGAGTCCAAGGAATTTGTAAAGGCCATACAGAAAAATTGCCCATCTTGCCTAAGACAAGACAGGCACAACTTTCTGTCCTATAAAATTTGTCCAATCACTTTGGATTTTTCTCTGTCTCCACTACTGGACTGAGTGTCTTAAAGAAGATTGATCAAAATTATAGTAGAATTAAAACCTATGCTTATCACCTATCCACTACTGTATTGCTTTGCTCTTAAGAATCAGCAAACAAGAAGGAAGCACTTGAGGAAAATGATACGGTGTGACTGATGTAAGATTAGTCTGCTATAACTTGGTTATGTCTCCCCATGAAAACAATATGACTGTCCTTTCTATAGCGGCCCAAAAATTCTGTACTGGAATGCTCGAGATAGAATTAGACCACATATGACAACTAAATATTATTAGACATTAGTTAATCCAACAAGGTGTAGAGATATCAGAGACATACGTGTGCAAGAATTTGGGGTCCTTTTAACTTAGGATCAATGAGAATTTCATTGATTGTATCATTGTCAGGTTTCTAAATATAGCCCTTAGACATTGGGTGAGATATTGGTCTCAAAGTCCTTGTATGTTTATGCTACCATTTTGAACTGTCAGAACCATGTTGTCATGAACAAACCCTTGTCTTTTATATAAAACATGACTTGCAACCACTAGAGAAACAGAAAGTATCTTATTACCATGGCCATTTCCCACTGTCACATTAAAAACAAGTGGTTTTCCTCAGATATTATATCTGCTCTCATTGCAAACCAGTGAGGACAAATTATCTTCACCAAGATTATCATATCAATGTTTTGTTTTATCTACAGTCTTTTTTTCATTAATTAGTAAATTTCATAGTCATGCCTACTGTCTCTTTTCAGTGTATGTTTTTCTTGTCCTTTTATTATAGATAAATATAAAACTCAATAGAGGGAATATGATCTCTGTATGCTTATCACTCCTAAATATCATAAGTGAGAGCTGTAGGTTACCCTAGATCAGGGGTTCTCATCTGTGGCTCCACACTAGAATCACCTAGAAAGCTTTTATAAGATGCTGATGCTTGGGTTCTGCTTCCAGGTTTTTGATTAAATGACAGCCTTTAAACTCTCTTCAGGTCATTCTAACAGCATAAAGGTGAAGAGCCATTGACTTTGATTAATTTCATTAAAAGTGCAACCAAATCACTGAAAATTGCCTTCCATACTTTGATGTGTGCAAGCTACAATGAAATGTTTGCTGGCCCATATGTTACTCTTTTTCTTTTTTAAAAGATTTTATTTATTTATCTTTAGAGAGAGGGTAAGGGAGGGAGAAAGAGAGGGAGTGAAACTTGCCTCTTGCATGTCCCCAACTGGGGACCTGGATGGCAACCCAGGCATGTACCCTGACTGGGAACTGAACTGGGGACTCGTTGGTTCACAGGTCAGCACTCAATCCACTGAGCCACAACCAACCAGGGCCTTTTAATTTTTGAGCAGTTTAATAGTTGATTTTTAAAATTTCTATCAGAATGAAACTATTTGTAAAGAAGGTGATGAAGAACAAAATTGTCACCAACTAAAGGTGTCAAAAGTACAGCATTTTTTAAAAATTTGGGACATGGAAAATTAAGGCACATGGTTCTTCAAGTCAGTGCTAGAAGAGATTGAGTTTGCAGGAAAAGCCAGCCACCTGTGTTCCTACCTGTCTAAATGCCCAAAAATCTTTATTCCCGAGACCTTTCAACCTATAACCTGTCACTTATCTATATTTAGGCTTTCACATATTAACCAGTCAGTAAATGCCTTCAAAGACTGGGGAAAATAGTCATGATGTGTAATTATCTTCAAGTCATGATCACAACATTCTAGTTCTAGAACCTTGAACAAGTTACTTAAGTTCTCTAAGCCTCAGTTTTTAAATGTGTAATTATGACAGTACTTACTCTATAAGGTTGTTGTAAAGATTAAATGAGAATGGATATTGATGCAACTGCATAAAGCAGTCCCAGGACAAATATTCCTGCTTGATTTTAAGAAACAATGACTAGCTACAAAAAATGAGAACTATGATAATTTACAGTAGGCCACAGATGGCAAACACAAGGCCTGCAGGCCCAATCTGGCCCCCCACCTTGTTTTATCCGGCCAGGCACCTTGTTTCTACCCAGCAGCAGTGCCGAGCTCCTTGCCCCTAGTTAAGGAGTAGTTACATTTATACAGTCCTACAATTATAGTGGGCCCTCTGAAGGCAACCACAAGGCTGATGAGGCCCCTGGTGAAAATGAGTTTGACACCTCTGTTATAGGCTAAAACAATTCAATTTCACAGATGAAATTAGAATAATCTGGGTTGTGGAAGACACAGAAAGAATGTCGCCAGGGAAAATCCAGGGTGGAGGAATGATATATGCAAAGACACATGATTTGGAGCATGGAACAAGGCATAATAGGTGACTGTTTAGTGGTGAAACACTTAATAGTAAAAATAACAGCTGGCATGAGATAAACTCTAATTCTGTGCTGAACACTTGAATAGTGTCATCTCAGTTATCCTTAAAACAATGCTCCCATTTTAGAGATGAGTGGTATCAGACACTGAAAGGCTAAGTAACAGCTGTAAGTGAATGAGCTGGGATTGGCAGTGAGATCTAATGGGTAGGAAAGCCTTAGTTCCAATACTAATCTGCCACGATGCTTCTACATTGGTCTTCAGAGTGTCCCAAACAACTGAGAATCAAAGGGAGGCATCAGACCCTGGGGACATACGCATAGAAAAGGAATTCTGAAGGTATCGAAATACACTTACCTTTATTTTTCTTAGGGCTGACCCAATAGGATTTCCTTTGACTAGAATCCACATAAAGAACCCTAGTCTTTGGTTCGTGTAGAACTTTATCATGAGCAAAGCATTTGCATAAGAAGAATTCATTTCATTACAATAATGCTGATGTTTTTAGTTTAGTTCAAGGAGTTAATGCACATGCAGAGTCAGGGATCTCCAGAGAAACAGAACTAATATGAGTATATAATTAGGAAATAACAAATTAAAACAATGATGAGATACCATTGCATACTTGTGTGACCAAAATCCAGAACACTGACAGCACCAAATGCTGATGAAGATGTGCAGCAACAGCGACTGTCATTTACTGCTTGTGATAACGCAAAATCATGAACCCATTTTGGAAAACGATTTGACAATTTCTTATAAAACTAAATATACTCTTAACATATGATCCAGTGTACTGTGATCCTTAGTATTTACATAAATGAGTTGAAAACTTATGTCCACACAAAAACTTGCACATGGATCTTAATAGCAGCCTTGTTAATAATTTCTAAAACCTGGAGGCACCCAAGATGTCCTTCAGTAGGTGAATGAATAAACTGTGGCGCAACCAGACAACAGGATATTATTCAGTACTAGAAATAAATGAGGTATCAAGCCATGCAAAAACATGGAGAAATTTTAAATGTATATTACTAAGTGAAAGAAGCCAATCTGAAAAGGCGATGTGCTGTCTGACTTCAACTTTATAACATTCTGAAAAAACCCCCCACAAAACAATGGAGAAAATAAAAAGATCCATGGTTTCCAGGGGTTGGGAGAGTAAGGATGAATAGGTAAAACACAGAATTTTTAGGGCAGTGAAACTATTCTGTATGATACTGTAATGGCGGATACATGTCATACATTTGTCAAGACCCACAGAATATACAATACCTAGAGTGAACCCTAATATAAACTGTGGTCTTTGGGTGATAATAATGCATCAGTGTAGGTTGATAGATTGTAACAAATGTGACACTCTAGAGTGGGATGTTGATAGTGAGTGAGGCTTTGTGTATGTGGGGGCAGGGAGCATATGGAAAATCTCTGTACTTTCCATACAATTGTTCTGTGATTCTAAAACTGCTTTAAACAATGAAGTCTAAGAAAATGTAAGGCAAGAAAAGGCTGAGTATCATTAAAAACATAAGAACAACAACAAAAATATGTTCATAGCAATATCTAGACTGGTATTTAACCAAACATCCGGGTGCCATGGCTTAGTTGACACATAAAATCACAGCACAGATATCTGATTGCCTGTGAATCCCAAGTTGCAATAAAAGGGCTGATAGGACTTGCCTCAGCCACATGAATAGTTAAGTGGAGACTGAGAAATGCACTAGAATGGCAGAAGAATTGGTGAGGGAGGGGTATAATTTTGTTTTAACATCCTGGGACATGGGACAGTCATCTATTTCAGAATTTGGTTTTCCTTCAAGGACCGAGAGCTTGACTTTGCTTGAACAAATGATTTTAATAATTCACTAACTGTTGAGTATGGTGTTTTGAATGCAGATGAATTCTTGTTCACAAAAAAGCAGATAGTCTAGTGAGAGAAAAAGATCATTAACACAGAAACAAATACATGAAGAAAAAGATCATATAAATTCTATTTAGGAATAAACAGGAGTTAGGGAGATTATGACACTGGCCTGCTGTAGAGATGGGATCTGGGAGGCCTCTCTGAAGAGGAAGCATTTATGGGAGCGAGTCCTGCAGGTGGGAAGTTGAGCAGGAAATCCACCAAGTGAAGAGACAAGAGAAAAGAGTTCAAGCTAGTTAGGTGGTAAGGATGGAATGAAAAAGGAAGGAAAGCATGAGTCAAACCACTGAAGGGCCTTATAGGTCATACAAAAGAGTTTAATTTTAAACAAAATGCGTAGAAAATGAATTTTGGCAAGAGTGGAGAACTTGAGAAAAAATAGAAGCAGGAACTAGGGAGTAGAGATGAATGTTCAGGGGACAGGAAGGGATAAAATGTATGTTTGAGGATTTATTTGATAAATTGTATATGCAGAGTGACAAGGAGAAGCTAAAACTCATTCTTTCATTATTGCTTAAAATCTCAGTCCCTCCCTACAGGAATTTAGAGGAAGAATAATGGGTCAGAGGTCTTGGTCCAAGAATTAGTTTTGCACTGCCTACAAATATAAGCAGTGTAGGAGCATGCTTTGTTGGTAGAGTTGACAACCATCATGAGTACAAGTTTAATGACTTAAATACAGTTGCATCATTTATTTAAAAGTCACCTTCTTGAAGGACTGAGCTAATTTGGTGTAAAAATAAATCAGAATCAAAAGGCTATTAGTCATTAGGTCCACTAGCTCATTGGTGAAGCTTTGGAACATTATCTGGCAACATTAGTATAAGCTGATGTGTCTCAGATCTGGAGAGTCAAGTGACTCATGTCACTTATTTATATCATGTGCACCAAAAGTGGTTACCATGCACACTCCCAAAGTCACTGAGGGGACAAATATAGGTACCTACTTCTTCTCCTCCACATCTTGGCTCCATATAGTTATTTTTTCCTTGCTTTATTTCAATCACATACAATACACCCACTCAGCAATTAATTATCTTTGGCTCCTTTGAAATTACTCTCCAATCAAATAAATGTAAAAGGACAGAGTGTTACAAAAAATAATTCCTATCTGGTCCTCTCATTAGGTACCAATTAAATAAACCAAATATGATTTGCTTCTTGATATGAGTTTAGCAGACAAAAAGTCAGCCTGTCTCCAGGCTATTCTGATAAATGTCCTGTTGTTTCTCAGGGATTTTATTATGTCACATGATAATCTTTCAACTTATTGTTCCCTCAGCATATGCTACCACAGCCATTGTGTAGCTCAGATGCAAGATTCTACTTTAAATAAAAATCTGTCTGTCTCCAAGGTCATATGACCTTGTAGATTCATATGGTTCCCAGGATCATTGCAAGATCCCACAAAAAATTAGCTTAATGAACCTCTAAATCAGTATGTCATTTTCAGAACTTTAAAGATAATGAGAGGTAATAGAGACAGGAATATAGCTTTATTTGTAATAGAACAAATACCTAGAAATTTAGGTTTTATGCTTCATGCATTTAATGTTGTATTGTATTATACTGGTAATATTTTTATCAGAAGACTGATGCAAATAAACTATTTTCTATACCTGAGAAATGACAACCAAAGGGAGAAGGTCAGAATGAACTGGATTTTAATACTAACTTAGTAATAATACCACCATTGATATTTAACAATTAATAATTTATATCTTTTGGAACTTATTTTAAGTGACTTGCCTCAGATCATATAGCTTGCAAATATGGAATCAGGAATAGAACATAGCTTTGAACTTAGGGTTTTTCCTAAAATGCTATGAGTTACACCCAAGCTAGCCACTATAATCTAAAGAACTGGAGAGTTGGATCCACCATCTTTTTGTTTTCTATGGACATAATTATTTAAATATTGCCTAAGTTGGAAAAAGAAGTTAGGAATAAAGTTTGTTTTTAAATTTCACTCTGAATTACCTGGTTGCCAAAGCTAAGGCCTGAGTTGAGAGTAGAAAAAACCTTGTTGCTCTGTAGTCATATCAAGTACAGAGATTCAATCACACTCATTATATCCACAGTAGGATCATACACAGCACTTAAAACTGGGGCTGTACAGAGAGGCCAATTAATCTGACCTCATCAGAGTAGACCTGGCTATAAACTTCTTTGCAAATTATACAAAAATTAGAATAAAACAATTCAGAGTGGTGCGAAAAGGGGGATTAATTAGCCACACGATGGAGAAGTCCAGGGAGCAGATTCATATACATGTGGTTGGATCCAAGGCCTCAAACTGTGTCATCAGGACCCAGTATCTGTTTCCATCTCTCGTCTCTAGTTTCCTTAGCTGTCTGGCACCTCCAGATTTACATCGTCACAACATCAGACCAAACTTTCACTTTGGCAAGTCACAGGATCCTTACATGCTGAGCCCTAAACTCTGTATTTTGTCATGTATAATGCATGATTTTCGTCCAAAATGTTTGAGGGTAAAATAAGGATGCACATTATACATGCCTAGTACCTGAAACAACTTGTATCTGTTTTTGTGTTTTGTAATTATTTGTTACATAAAATTTCTTGTACCATAATATTTAAAAAAATAAATGCTAAAATTCCTTTATAATATAAAAAACAATTATCTAAATATAAGTAAATAAATAATTGAATTTAAAAAAATTAAAACGGAAGTTTTTTTTCCCTGAAAGTTTGGGTCAAAAATGTGGGTGTGCATTATACATGGCAAAATACAGTAATCACTGAGTCATATGCCCACCAGGGGTCCCCAAGCAGGCCCCATCCAAACAGCATGAAATAAGAGTGGATGAGGGGGTGGATCTCTAAAGAGCACAGGGAATTGTTGAGAGAGAGAGAGAGAGAGAGAGAGAGAGAGAGAGAGAGAGAAGAAAAGAAGAGAGGAGAGGAGAGGAGAGGAGAGGAGAGGAGAGGAGAGGAGAGGAAAGAAAGAAAAGAGATAAAAAAAATAAAAGAAAAGAAAAAAGAAAAGAGAAGTGGATACTCTGTTGAGAAGAAGTCCTGAAGTCTACGGCCAAGAAGTCAAGAAGGAGCAGGAACCAAAGGCCATGCAAGAACTAAAACATTCACACCAATTTTATCTCCCCAACACCTCATGAACTCTATGAAGAATACAAGGTTGGAGGTTCTGAAATCATCACTTATGTGGCCTTTTCTAATTTTCCTTGAGATACAGAAAATTAAGGAAAATTGATGGTCTATAGGACCAGCTATACAGGAATATGGATATAGTATGAATCTTGTGAAGTTGTAAATAAGCTTGAACTAGACTTGACTCACAGACAGAACTTTCTTCACTGACCTTCCCATAAGATGAGTTAGGACTTTCACTTAAATGACAGATTCCTCCTAGAGGATTAGGGATAAACATAACTTTTCTCTGAGCCTGTCTCTGCTTTGTACTATCTGTCTTGAGCCAATAAAATACCCATGATTGTGGAAAGGACAATCTAATCCCTCTTTTCTTGTCACATTAAGGATTGAGTCTCTGATGTCTGTAGTCCCCTTGCCTCAGTTTCTGAGTCTCTTTTTTCTGTTTCATTTGTCAGTCTTCTGCAGAAGTCACCTGCCAAAAACTACATTGTGGCAGACTAAATGATAGACTTTGGTACTCTTTCCTGGCAGCCGCCTGTGTTATATTTCCTGTGGGGACCAGGAAGGAGATTCATTTTTGTTTCTCAGGTTTAAGTACAAGATGAAGGCCAGAGAGGAGCAGTCAGAGTGTGTCATTCTATTATCAGAGTAGCAGGAGCAAAAGCAGAAGTAAATCTGCCCCCAATTCTGATCACTTCCAAATCCATGGTGGTCTTCTTTTAGCAGTGTGGGGTTCCCCATCAGGCATCTCCACTCTGAATTCTATCCATAAAAATTCAGTTGTGAGCCACATTTACTTTAGAGTTAGTAGCCAGGTTTATTCCAATAGCTTTGCTTACAAAATAGACCCAGCGTTTTAGTACCTAAGTTATCTGCAATTAGAAGTGAAATGTATGCAAGAAAATGCAGATATTTCATATTTGTTTGACAAAAAGGGTGGATTTGACCTACTTGATCACAGGACCCAAACTGTCAGTCTGGGAGAATCCTGAAAGTTTTACATGGAGTCAGAATATTGGCCTTGTTCCTTTGAAGCTCTGATTTCACAGTGACCCAAAAGAACATAATGGTTTTGTGCAGATTGTGTTTTACAAAATTGATCACAGCAATATTTTCCATGTTTTTCCTGAACTTTGGCACTTCCGCACAGAGAGGTGGAATCCCTTCCCCTCCTCTTGAAACCAGGAGGGCTTTTGTGACATGTCAAAGACGAGAGTGAAGCAGAAGTGGACTGCATGACTTGAGGCTAGGTCACAAAAGGCAATACAGGTTTTCCTCACTATCTAAAGTAGAGCATTCTTAAAAAAACATTTTTTTTAAGCTGAAATGGTGTAAAGTGAAGAAATAATCACCATTAATTTATATGGAAATTTTTTGAGCATTTACAAACCTAAAAAATAACTTACCAAATCATATGCTTAATTACTCCAATTTCACCCCAAGCTTGACATCCTATGGAGCTCTCTTAGGTTTTTCTGATACCTTAGGATGAACCTTGCTAACAGATACACAAAATAAATGGAAATAAAGCACAGATGCTCACAGACACAGTCCAAAGCTATGGTGTTTGATGCTGAGATGCTGAGTGAGTTCAGGCAGAAGGAACTTGGCAGGGCCACTCTCGCTGCTTAGGGTAGGGGTGCATGCTGCCTACATAATGGATGCTGTGAAACATGCTGAATGCTATTTTTTCTTTTCATCTTTTTTTTGAAAAGCAAAAGTTCTCTTCATATTTCTTTCAGTGAGTGGCAACAGGTACTGACATAGGTCTTTTGGAAAATGAACATGGTATAAGGTGAACTTTGGAAAGTGGGGGAGACCTGTACCACTTTCTACTGGGTCTCTTTCTTAGGACACTTGCTCTTACAACCCAGCTACAATTTTGTGAAAATGCTCAAGCAACATGGGGAGGCCACGTGTAGGTGTTCTGGCCACAGATCTAGTTGAGGTCCCAATGAACAGCAAGCATTATCATTAGCCATGTAAGCACATCTTTAGATGATTCCAGCCCTCAGCCTTTAATTCATGCCAGTTGGTGCCAAGTGTAGCACAGAATAGTCCCTATCAAGCCCTCCCAGATCGGTGATTATGGCAAATGTTCTAGCCACTACATTTGGGGTAATAAATAACTGATCTGGATTTAATTTATTTTTTAAAAACAATGAAAAGGTGTTATGTTCAATGTCATAAATTTGGAATTAATATTTAGGGGAAAACATTAAACTCCTATATTAATGATAAGTTTGGCATATTATTCTCCCTCCTTCCTTTATCCCTTCCCTTCCCTTCCCTTCCCTTCCCTTCCTTTCCCTTCCCTTCCCTTCCCTTCCCTTCCCTTTCCTTCCCTTTCCTTCCCCTTCCCCTTCCCTTCCCTTCCCATCTGTCAGGTGGCCCCTTTGTTGCTAGAGATAACAGGAAAAAACATCATCAAAGTTCCATATTGTCCTAGGTGTGACTAAGACAGCTTGGTATGGGGCAGAGTGTCCTGAAAGAGTTAAAGAATCATCCCCAAATATATTCCACAGTAGATATATTTTATCATATTTTATAACAGGCATAAAGATGTAATTTGGTTGTTGAAGATAAGGCATTTTTCTTCTCAGTTTATTTTTTGAAAGAGTTTATTTGATATCACTTCTTCCTCTGACACCTTTTTGCAACTTTAGTAACCCTCTATGTGCATTATTGTTAAATCTCCAAAAGAACAGTTTGGAACATTTTCCAAAAATAACATTTTCTGTTAGAACCAACCATTTATCCATCCATCCATGAATCCATCTACTTAATACATATATATTGAGCGTCCATTATATGCAAGGTATTGGGGACCCTAATGTGAAAGTTAGACAACCTACCCTTACAAATCTCACAGTCTCATTAGAGAGACAGGAAAGTAAACATATAAATTAGTTTATTAATTCAATAAAATTGTATTAAGCTGCTGAAGTATTACAGGCATTATGCTAGGCTCCAGTATTAACAATAGTAAAGAAGGGAAAGATATAACCTCTGTTCTACAGACTAGGGATTAGGACAGAAATCCAAATAATAACAGTGCAGAAACCAATCAAGAGTTCAGGTGGACTCTCAAAGGAAGTAAAGTCTGAACTGAACACTGTAGACTGATTTGAGTCAGCCAGGTGAAAGCAGATATGGGAGGAATGCACATGTTACAGAGGAAAGCAACTGCAAATATCCAGAGGTGAGGGAGAAGATGGAACATATGTTTAAAAAACAAAAAGTTGTTCAGTGTGGGAAGAACAATGTGTGGGGAGGGCAGGATGGTGGGAAATAAACCCGGGTGGGTAGACAGGGCCCAAAAGATCTTGGTCAGAGATGACAGTGTCTAACATGAGGATTGTAGCAATAAGACTGAATAAAAATGGACATTTTTGAAACTTTGGAGGTATAATATGTGGGAAATGTTTATTGACAGATTAGATATCAGGGATAGTAATGAGAGAAGGGTCAGAATACGTTCCAGTTTTCCAGACTGGATAACTGGGTTGGTTGCAGTGCCACTAAGTAAGGACACCATTCTCAGGAAGGACTTGGGGTCTGGAAATAAAACAGTGTCTGCAGTTTGGGTCATGTTGAACCTGAGGTTCCTCTAAGATATCCAAGTCAAAATTTCTACATATATTCAATATATCCAAGTAAAGATCCAATATATAGGTCTGGAACTAAGAAGGAAGAAACATACTGAAGATAAGAATCCAAAAACTATCAACATACAGAAAATAACAGAAGCCCTGGAAGTGGAAGAGATGACCCAAAGTGAATGTAAAGGGGCAGAGAAAAAGTGCCTAGGACAGAATGCAAAATAACATCAACATACAGGGGGGATGTTGGACCTGGATGGAACCACTGGAAAAGAAACCAGGAGAATATAGTACCTAAAAAACCAAATGCATTACAAGTATAGTAATAAATATATATTCAGAAAACATGTAAGTAAGTATTAGGAGCATCACTGGCCAGAAGTTTAAAACCCTGGTCTAAAGTAATGACATTGGTGACAGAGAGCGGAGATATCTCTTGGGAGGTCTTAGAAATGTTTGGCTTGTAAGGAATAAAGGAGAAGAAGCAGAAAAGGAACTCCCTGTTTGTTTCAGCTATCAAGGAAAATTATGAAGGCTTCCCCACCGGTCAAGTCTTATCAGTGTTTGTTCACACTGAGCGTTTTTGAAGAACACACAGAGAGTTTACATATCTCTGTACATCCTTAAGGTGGGACAACCGTAACTGAACAACCAAAAATAAAAAAGAAACTGCTTTGAACAGGGCCTATTCTCACAGTGTGACCTTTGCAATATTAAAATATTTACACAGTGAGGTACTTAAAGGTGCTCTGAAGAAAGGGCCTGACAAAACCTGCAGGCCTCTAAACGTCATGTTTCCTGACAGCATATTAAGTTGGCTTTGGAAATGCTACATCCCAAACAACACAATATGCTCTGCTGTCTGCTGACAACCAAATAGAATTTTTCAAAGGCAAGGGAATTGTTTGCGATTCCTCCACACAGCTTGTCCTTCATATGCTAATTTGGACTTAGTTAAGAACTTATTTGACCCTCAGAGCTGGAGAATATTCTGAATTTCTCACAAGTTTGGGTGTAGCTGTTACAAATTTGTGACATGGAATTCCTCTCTCTTTTCTTCCCTCCCTCCCTTTCTTCCTTCTCTCTTCCTTTTTTCTTTCCTTTTTTTCTCCTTTTCTCCATCCCTACCCCTTCTCTACTTCTCAATGGTCATAACAATGTTGTAATTTAAGTAAACAAAATAGAGCAGAGGAGAACATAGTCTCTACATACAAAAAGATGTAATAGCGGGCCCCTGGTCTGATGTGTCAGAGCACAACACTGAATTTAGCCATTTTTCTTTGTTTCAGATGGAAGACTTGGCATCCACAGCATTGAGCCCGTTTGCAGGAACTCATGTAACTTTAAGATAGCCTCACTTCAGCATTCTGTTCAGTCAATTAAGCCAGAAGATGGTTTAGCAACTAAGCACATAAAATGTTCTAACCTGTTTCAGCACAGAAGTCAACTTTATTGTCACCTACCATTAAAGGAGGGGAGAATTTGCCTTATCAATCACCACCAACATTCAGAAGGCTTTGCAAACCATTACTCTCTTCTGCAAACAACAGGTAGTCCAAGACCATGCTCTTTAAGATTATTTCACATTGGGACTAGACACATTGTTGTATCCTTGACCAGTGTATATTTTTTAATTCAGAAATTACACTCATATATGTTGCCAAATAAAGGGCCTTACTAGACTGGATTTTTTTTTTAAATCACTACACTACCCAGTATTCCTAAAATTTATCAGGCTTGCTTTTCTCTACTGACTAAGTCAGTCCTTGGCATCTTTAACTCATCATCCCTTCCAGCCTCAGTGATTTCCTAAGTGCAGCACAGGCAGTGAAACTCCACTGTCTGCAAAGCTCATGTCGCCCAACAACTGAACCAAGAGAACATTACCTTGAAAACCAGCAATGCATTACGTTTAGTGGGTCCAACAGAACTCTCTTCCAGAAAGTCAGACAAAATTGAAAAATGAAAACCATGACTGTTGGAGATTAAAAAAATTAAAATGTAAAACAGTTTGGATACATTTGAAATAATCTAAAATTTAAGTCCAATAAATATTTGGCAAAAACAGTTATCTTTTTCCTGATGAGGCCAATATATTGGAATAAAATATATTGTTAGGTTTGGGTTTGATCTCATGGGGTGTATTAAAGGAGATATCTACTTTCCATCCCTGCTATATTGGAATAACTTGTGAAAAGAACATGAATGAGTGCCTGAAGTGCAAAAGTCATTTGTTCATTTGTTCATTCATTTATTCTTTCATGTATTCAATGAATATCTGCTGAATGTTACTTTGTGTCAGGCCCTGTGCTAGGCACTGGGGAAGCTGCAGGGAACAAGAGTGTCCCTGCTGTCACAGAGCTTCCTTTGCAGGAGGAGTCAACAGACAATAGTGAAGTACACAGATACAGTATTCCTACAATTTATCAGGCTTTCAATAGTGTACTTCAACAGTGAACTTCATAGGTACAGTATTTTAAGAGAGTAATACATACATAAATTAGATATTTTAAGAGAGTGATAGTGGGATAAAAATAAAACTGACTCCTAACTTCCATCCTAGCCCCCATTTAATCCATTGGAAAAACCTAAAAACCCCTCCCCTTTCAAAATATATCCAGAATCTGACTCCTTCTCAACCCTAATCATCTCCACTGTGGTCCAACCCAGCATCCTCTCTTACCAGTGTTATCACAGTAGCCTCCTAATGGTCTCTCCGTTTCAGTTCTTTCCTCCCTTCTAGTCTATTTTCATGCAGTCAGAGTACCACTTCTAACACCTAAGTCAGGTCATGTCACTCAATTCGATGACTTTTGACTTCTCTTCTGCTCACCACCTCTATGACCTGATCTCCCAATGCTCTTGTTGCCTGAATTTATCTAGAACACTGGCTCTTTTGTTATTCTTCAACACAAAGGCTTGCTCCTGTTTTAGGCTCTGTGGTACACAAAATTCCAAGATGCCTGCCCCCAGATTCCTGTTTCCTGATGTACACATACCATCTGCCAGTTATCTAATCAAACACGAACCTAGGTATTTTTATAAGGGAATTTTACAGAATTGAAATCTCAAATCAGTAGACTTTAAGACAGGGGGATATTCTTCGTGGGCCTGATCTGATTACATGAGCCTTAAATTTGGGTCTAGAGGTCAGAGACAGAGAAACTGGTTCAAGGTACAAGAGAATTTTGAGGAGTTCTCTTTCGCTAGCTTGACAATGGAAGGGGCTGCATGGCTATGAATCTGAGAGGCCGTTGGTGCTGAGAGCAGCACCTGGGACAGCCAACATGGAGACAGGACCTAATTCTGGTCATCACAAGAAACCAAATTCTGCAAACCACCTGAATGAGGTGGGAGGAGTCCCAGAGCCTCAGCTGACACAGTAGTCCCACCAACACCTTCCTTTCGGCAGTGTGAGACCCTGAGTAGAGAATCCAGTCATGCCATGCCCAGACTTCTGATCTATAGGAACTATAAAATAGTACATCTATGTTGTTTTAAGCCACTATGTTTGTTTTGTTCTGCAGCAATACAGAACTAATATAGCTTTTTTGCACTTGTTTTTTTTTTTTTTCTTAGAATGCTTTTCCTAGCTATCCCTGTTTGCTTCCTCACTTCCTATAGGTTTCTGACTAATTACTATCTTCCCAGTGAAGTCTTCCATAACACTCAGGCTCCTGGCACTCATATACTGGGTAATTTGAGGATTTGAATAAAGTGACTCTAGAGGAGCAGGCAGGTTTTAGAGAAACTACAGGGGAAAATGCAGTATCCTAGGCTTAATGAGGAAGGGTTCAAGGGAAAGAAACAATTATGAGAACTTAGGGCATTACTACATGATAAGGACCATCCAACATGAGCTGTGACCTTTCATTTAGTCATGCAGCCAGCTTTGGGCAATGCCAGAGCATGAAAGCCAGGAAAGCAGTAATACTCCCCATAACTCTCCTTCCTCCCTGTTTATTATCCAATGCTCTCATGAAAATATAAATATCATGAGGACAAGTACTTGGCTAAGTTTATTCCCTGCTGTATGGGCATGGACCAATGCTGGAACATAGTGCTCAACATTCATCAGATAAATAAAGAAAGGAGTGAGTGAATGAATGAATGAAGAGCAATGTTACTGTAGAATGGGTAACAAAGAGAGATTTCTCCAACATTTGAGCTGAGACAACCAATGAGAAGAAGCTGGCCAAAGAAAGAGAGAGGAGTTAGAATTCCATATAGAAAAAAATAGCAAATGCCTTGACCCTAAGGAGTAAATTAGTTTGCAGTGTTTGAGGAACAGAGTATCAATGGCAGATACATTAGGAAATGGAGTGTTGAAGATGACTCCTGACGTCAAAGAGGTAGACAGGGACCATATCATGGCAGATCTGGCAGGGCATGGTAAGGGGTTTGCATTTTATTTCAAATGCAATGGCCAGCTATTAAAGAGTTTAAAGCTGAGAAGAGAAGTAACATTGAATATTTAGAGTTTGAATATCCAGAGAAAAATTCAATAGTAAGGAAGTAATTTAATTGCTGTGGTTATGAATCTATTCTTTGCTTCTCTAGTCTACTATTTCCCTTTTTTTGGACGTAGCATCTTTATGAAATCCCCTAATTTTTATATTCTCTTGTCTTCAGTATTTTCCTACACTCTACACCTAACAGGAGTGTTCATGTGGGCTGGGCCCTGTAATTGTTTAATTAGATTCTTTTGAATTTACCCCTCAAATTCCCCACAAGTGTTATCCTTGGTACTGTATAATGAAGGCAGAGATGTCATCTTTTTTATGTAAGTATCTAGAAGATTGCTAAGTTCATTACCTGGGGCATAGAAAATTCTCAGCACTTACTTGCTATTAAGATATTTTATTATTAGCTATTATTAGTTTGACTGAAGTGTGAATTAGTAAGAACAAAATAACTAGACTTGGGGAGTCTGTGATCAAATCCCAGCTCACAATCTTTGAGAGATGCAACACTGGTAAAGCTGTCAGTTTCTCTGGGTTTCAGTTTGCAATCTGCAAAATAGCATGAAAAAATACTACTTCATTAATGAGTTCATACAATAAATGAGATAATATATGTAAAGTGCTTTGTATATAGTAATACTCAATAAATTGGAGGCATTATTCTTGGCTATTATTAGATATCGCAGGTGCAACATGGTGAGTTAGAAGAAACGAAAGATAATTTTTTTGTCTTCTACCAACTCACTCTCACCCACACAGGAAAGGGGGCTGGCATTCCTAGAGGTTCACTGAGAGGAGAGAGGAATTCTCCTAGAAAAAGATTCAATGGAGGAAAAGGCAAAGTGGGAGGAGGGAGAAGGAGAGCAGGAATCCTGGAGCACCTGCTCACTGGACAGGGCTGTTTCGGTCCTGGAGTAGTGAGCAAAGTGCCCACTCCCACACAGCACTGCTGTCAAGGTGACACGGGGGCTTGGGGCTGCTGGGGCCTAAATCATAAGAGATGTGGCTTTGATGGTTTTATTGAAATAGCTCTAGGGCTGATAGAGGGCCAGCCGTCTCATGGATACCACTGGAAAATCCACATATTGGTGGTTACCATGACTTGATAAAGATAACAGGTCCTTATTTATTTTCCAAACACTGCGTATGTCCCTGTATTCTTATATAATTTAAGAAGTGTAACAGATACTTTAAAACATGAGTTATTGTTTTCTTATCATTCTGATTAGTGGGATCTTTAAGTTAGATTTAATGTAGAAAATAATACGGTAGAAAAAATCAAAAGCAAAAGCATTTCAATAATGATTATGCTATAGATAATTAGTAAATATTCACAAGAGTGAATTTGCATTATTCATTTTTTCTGTAGGCTGTTTCAAACTTTAAGCCAAAATTGTTATTGTGGGCTGATAACATTTGTAAGTCTCAGAATGAAAGATTTCTGGAGAAAAGGGATTCAAATAGAGTTACTGGATGGATATGGTGGCTTTCTTCCTACCTACTCTTTTTATCTTAAGAACAGTGAGATGGAAGGGATCTTGAAAGGCATTTTAATCTCTCTACTCGTCTCCAAGAATGGCTGACAGCATTACTTCTTCCTGGTGCTTTCCTCTGGGATTACTCTGCTTACTGAAATCTGCTATTTTCTTTATAGGTTTGCACAATAAAACTATTTAGATGAACCGAATGCAGCTCCTTTAAAATATGTGTAATTCAAGTTGGATTTTTAAATGGCTGTCTCTGAAATGCAGAGATGCATAACAAAATCAACAATGTTTCAAAGGGTGGAAATATTGAATGTTCCTTTGTTACACTGGGCATCTTTGAAAAACTGAAACGCATTTACAGTGCTTGGCAGTCTCCCGAGAGACATACATCAAACAAGTGCTCCCGATGGTGGGCTGGTTTCATGACATAGAAGCATTCTTATGTTTGAAGCATCTCGGTAGTTTTATAAATAAAAAATGTGGTTTTTTTTCTTTTAGTGAAGAAGCAGTTATTGTTTCCTTCCAATGACTTCTGATCTAGTTTGTGAAGTTCTGGGACTAGATTACTTGAGACTGAACTTTTCAGCTCCTAGATTATGTAGGACAAGGATCAGTGCTTCTGCAGACTTCAGAAGGTGCTGTAGTGAGAGAGGGTGACATAGTAGAGAAGAACACAGGCTGTGGGGCTAGACTGCCAGGACTTGGAATAAAGTAAAGCTCTACCATGTTCGAGCTGTGTAAACTTGCATGCTTCTGAAGGCTGACTCTGAGACAGGCACTTAGGTACAGGTAGTTCATTCGAAAGAAGATCCCAGGAAGCACAGGTGAGGGAGCAGGGAAATGAGACAAGGTAGGGAAAATGACCAATGGAGGTCTGCTAATCAGTCCAGCCAGGGACTCTCTGATGTTCTCTGTAGAATGTGCTTGGAATTGTCCCATGGAGGTTGAGGAAGATGGGCCTATCTCTCATGAACTGAAAGTTCTCCTCCCTCAATGTGTTAAATCTCAGGTTTTGCCTGACTGCCCTGCCCAGGAACTTCATAAACTCATAAACTTCAGAAAGTTCACAGCAGGAAGGGAATGAGAGAGAGACTAGCACGTGATGGACAGCAGGCTGTCAGTTTGAACAGGTGTACTCAGTGGTGGGTCAGGGGATACAAGATGTATATCAACTTTGTCTGCTATAGGACTTTACAAACATGGAAAAGAATTTATTGAGATCAAGTCAGTCTATAAGGAAAGTTACATACAGCATGTTCTACTAACTTCTAGACAATACCTATAAGTAATACAACATTGTGTTTGCTATCTGAATAATTCTGACCCAGTATCCAATGCTTTCTCATGAACTTGTGTAGCAAGGGAATAAAACTCATCTAGTTGGAAGTGTGATACCACTGTTTTTTTTTTTCATACTATGTGCCCTGGGATATCAAATTTATGTGTGAGGATGCTCATGAATGATCCAGAAGGTGCTGAGCCTCTCTTTTCAGCAGGAAACTGGCACTGTAAAGCTGTAGCACAGCATCTCTGTTTTCTCTCTGCATGGATCAGAGTTGTTCTGTTCTGTGACTGTGAACTCCACCTGCTGTGCCGATGGGCTGCCGAGGTAGGGAGAGGCCTTTAAGATCAGAGAAGAATTGAAAATGGCCTCCCTTCCATGCAGCTTTGAACACTTTGTACAACACCATTAACCATCCTCCCTGCAGCTTCAGCTACGGGGTAGCTTGGGGCTTTTACTAGGAACTTCATGCCTGATACAATATGGGCTCTATCTGTAAGCATGTCAAGTATTATTAATACCATTTTACAAATGAGGCAACATTGATACATGGCTCAGAATCACCTGCTAGGTGCACTGATACTGATGGCTGGGTCCTCCCTCAGAGTCTGACTTAGCAGATCTGGGGTGACACCTGAGAATTTGCCTTTCTAATAAGTTCCCTGGTAATGTTGCTAACTGCTTAAGGGACCACACTTTGGGAAAATATTCTGTATATACTGTATCTCATTTAATGTTTATCTTTGCAGCTAGAGGATCTAAGCTCTAGAGATCACCATATCAATCTTATTCATGGGTCTTTTGGTGGCTCAGGCTCTGGCACCCGGCACTGGAACAGTTGTTAAACGAGATGTCTGAATCAACGATCAGGGTTGCATCATTGCCTGTGAACAGAGAATGTGTCCCTGTGTCCCTGCAAAAAACGGCCATTTCTAAGTCCAACTCTTAGAGCTCTGGTTTCCCAGACTCTAGTCTTCTCCTTACCACTGATACCTGCTCTTTTAGCTGACTGTCATTCTAGATGGCTACTAACTCATCCCTTACATGACTGACTTCCTGTGTGAGTTGAGCTCAGGGATCCCTATCATTTCTTTTGACTGACTTACTTTGCCTTTAGATCCACTGTCTCTATTCTTCAGTCAAAGTATCACCTCTCATCTCCCTTGAACCTGTGGCTCCTACGGAGCATAAAAGCCTGATTTCAAAAATTGTACCCTGACTGGATCTCATTCAGATAAAAGCTCACCTGAATAAAACAGAAAAGAAGCCAATGATTCTCTACTCCCTTTGATGAGCTGCCATTATTAAAATGGAAAAAAAAACCCTTGTTTTTTCTTTTTTTATTCATAATTGCCAGAGTGCTTAAACTATCTTCCAAGAGAATGCTGTTGAAGAAAAATCCAAATGTATCAAGACTCTCCTCCTTAGAGTATTTTATGAAGAAGACATGATTTTTCTGAAATGTGGGCTTTGGAAGACATTAATAGAAGCACTCATTGAAGTTTACAAATGTAGATCCCCGGGCTTCTACCTAGGACAGAGGCTTATAGAATTAGAATCCCCTCTTTGTGGATGGCCCCAGAAAACTCTGTTTGTTACAGCACATCTGATGTCAAAGTGCTGTAAAGTGGGAGAACAACTGCCCTTCATCTCCTTATAAGGGTACCAATCCCATCATGGGGGCTCCTTTTCCATGAACCCACCCAAACCTAATGACTTCCCAAAGGCCCCACCTCTAAATATCATCACACTGAGGATTAGGCTTCAACATATGAATCTGTATGTGTGGGGGACAGAGACATCTGGTCCACAGCAAAGTCTCTCAGACAAAGCTTGGCAATTAAACTATAATGCAGATTTTAAGGCTTTATGATGCTTTTGTTACTTTTCATCAAAACTCTACAGTACTGTTTTGAGAAGATGCAGAATCATGGGTTTGGAACTGTGTCCCTATAGCTCTGATGGTATTGACCTCAAACCTGGCTCTAAAGGCCTGTCTGTGCCTGAGGTCTATTCCCTGAGCCATGTGATTGATGTTGTATTGGATATAACAATCCAATCAGAGCAAATGGCATTGCCTAATTCAGGAGATGCTGGGACAAAGGATAGGTCCTCTATACTGATAGATTTGAACATGAGAAAATGCAAGGCTGGAATTTTAGCAGCTATCTGGCTGGTTAAAGGCATGTGTCTTTGAGAAAAAGGCAACCCAACTCATTGATGGGAGGAACAGATTATGAACAGAAAGGACTCATCAGACTTGGCTGAAATCCTACCTAAAGTGATTCTAATCTCCTGATTTCCCATTCCATAAACCAATATATTCAGCTTAACCAAAGAATGCATTGACTCATGTAACCAGTAAGAGTTTCTGTCACTTACAATCTATAGAGTCCTAATCTATGTAACACCACTCTGGTTCAAACTTTGTAGAATTCCCTGTCTTTGGACCCAACTTTGCAAACTGGTCCACGTAGTCAGCTGTTCTCTGTTGCACTGACCTGAGCAAAAGTGGCCAGAATTTAAGAAATGTAACAGTAACAACTGCATTGAAAGATAGACTGTCAATTTTCCTATTATAATGGCAGTTCATTACTCCTACACAAAAGGCATAGGCAACTAAAGATACACAACTCTTATTTCCTATAAATGAAGAAATTGGCTGCCATTAAAAAATAGCATAAATGAATCCCCAAGGTCTCAATTATCACAGGGGGAGGTGTGGAGATAGGAAGGAGAATGACATTTGTTCAGTTATTTAAGTAATATCCTATATTATAGATAAGATTTTGTTTTCTAAAAAAAAATGAGCCTGATGCTTGCTTTGCACACATGTAAGCTTAAAAACAAAAAGATCTATTTGTAATTACCATTTGTAACTTTTGGGATACTTATAAAAGCTGATATCTTTGAGAATAGGGAGAGCTGTGAAAAACAAAAGGAAGAATTCATCCAAACCACCCAGCTTCTTGAGTACAATTAAATTGGAACTGACTGTGAAGTAGCATCACAGACTGGAAGCTGTTTAGCCTTGGGCCCTGGAGTATCCAGCGTAATAAGATAGGTGAGCACCTCTGCTGGCTGTTTGGACATTGGTGTATATTGTGTAAGGGCTGATAGCCAAGCAAAGCACCACGTCCTCCAATTCTGGTCTAGATGGTCAGATTCCACTGAAATGGATTTTGAGACTGAACAATACAGCAGCAGATTTTTTCCCTTGACTTTATACTCATAGTAATCAATGTAAAATAAGGATAGCCCGACTTTTGCTTTTTAACACAGATTTTACATTTTTATACTCTGTGATGGTGAAGACACATGCAGAAGGAAGTATATGATCAGAGAGCAGCACACCTTGGATAAATCTCAAATTCTAGTGCTCTAGTATTGTCGTCCCTACCTGCTCCCCTTTTCAACTCCTGGAAAACAACTCTTGATTGTTCAAGATGTATGTTAGAGGTAAATTTCTCTGCAAAGTCTTCAGCAATCTTCCACCAACGTAATTGTCCTCTTTTCCCCTGTGTTCCCATGACATTCTGTTTACACTCATAACTTTTATTATTATTTAAATGGGAGAGAGTAAATATTAGTTTTCAGTTCCTGTTTCAAAGTATGGTCTTCTTGAGAACACTCTGTGTTATTTACTTTTAAACCTCCACATGGAACGGTGCTCGCCTGAGAATAATTACTCAATCAGTATTTGCCGTATTTGTTGGTTAAATTAATAGATCACTGGGATGCTGTCTGTAACATTTAACAGCTTCTGTATGGTAACTGTAGAGCACAAAATATAAAAATGAAAATTGAAACAATGTAACACCCATTTCCACCTTTACACTAAAGTAAACAATTTAACAGTGTGACATGTCCTTCCACGTTTTCCACATTGTATTATTTAACTGTTGCTGTGTAACAAATTATCCAGAAACTTATTACTTACAAAAATAACAAATATTTACTGCATCACTGTTTCAGAGAGGAATCCAGGAGCAGCAGAGCTGGATGTTTGTGGCTCATAGTCTCTCCTGAGGTTGCAGTTTAGATGGGGACTGGGGCTGCTGTCACCTGAGGGTTTATCCAGAATAGAATCCACTCCTAGGAGGATGCCCTCATCATCTTGGTGGAAGGCCTCAGCTCTTTACCACATGAACCTCTCCATAGAGGTGCTTGGCAGTCTTCACAACGTGGCCACTGGCTTCTCCCAGAAAAATCAACTCAATATGAAGAGCAAGGCATTAGCTACAATGTCTTTTATGACCTAGCCCTGAAAATCACACAATAGCACTTCTATATTTTATGAGTCACAAGACCAATCCTGATACCATGTAGGAGGGAACTACACCATGGCATGAACGTCAGGAGGCAGGTGTCACTGCCACCTGTATAGACAATTTGTGGTATTGGTCTTATAAAAATATAATCATGCTATCTACATTTGCATGCTTTTTTACATAAAAATACTTCACTACCCTTCCTTCAGATTGGATGATATGAATCTCAATCATTTTTACACTGTAGCTAACATGAGATTGAATTTAATCTACTTCAATGATTCAAGTTGTTTCCAGTGTTCTATCAGTATAAATAAAGTAATAAATATCTTTGTACATATATTACTGGTTTCATTTCTATGGGGGCTACCAAAGTGGGGTTGCCTGATCAAAAATTGGTATTCTATCTTTTTATTTCTACAGACACTGCTAGATTTCAAGAGGGATAACATTTACTTTGTACTAATAATGTATAAAAAAAACTTATTTTCCCATATCTCTCCAGCACTGGATTCTTGTTTACATAAATTTTGTCATTCTGATGGGTAAGAGAAATACTATTTCATTTTTCATTTAATTTACATTTTTTTCCTAGTAGTGAGCTTGAGCATCATTTACTGTGTATTATTAGCCTTATGCCTTTCTCTTTTCTGAAAATTGACTACTCATACTTTTTCTTGGATATGTGTTTATTTTTCTCGTCAACTTATAAAGAACTTTTGTTTTTTTAATTTTTTATTTTTTGAAGATTTTACTTATTTACTTTTAGACAGAGGGGAAGGGAGAAAGAAAGGGAGAGAAACATCAATGTGTGGTTGCCTCTTGCACGCCCCCTACTGGAGACCTAACCCACAACCCAGGCATGTGCCTTGACTGGGAATCAAACTGGTGACCCTTTGGTTCACAGGCAAGCACTCAATCCACTGAGCCACACCAGCCAGTGCAATTTATAGGGAACTTTTGGTATTTGCATATAACTAGAGATATAATTTCTGGTTTGGGAAGTTCCCAGTACAGTATTTTAAAGAGTACTATGTTTTCATTTTTGTCACCTTTTTGACTTGATATGTCTAAAGGTCATTCAGGGTTCATTGAGATCAAACATAAACAAAATGTTGAACATATTGTTTCTGAAGACCTTTAAAACTATATGAGAAACTGGCTGGAGACATTACTAAACTGATACCTCTGCCCCAGAAAGTGGTGAATTAAGCAGTCTGTTGACTTTAAGATTACCTTGGAGATAGATCACAGAATTTAAAATGCAGTCACTCAGAAAGCAAAATTGCTTGGGAATAAAGGCAATAATTACTATCACTCTTTGTGTAACTAGTAGAATAAGAAAAGGGCGAAAAACCCTCCTACTTTAAACTTTGAAACCTCAGCAAATATCCAGAGACTCTTCAGATTGCATGTTGAGATTAAAGATGCAGTCCTTAGGGTAAGCCAAAACTTCAAGCTTCCCTCTCTGTGTGTTTTTAAACTCAGGCTATTTTGATTGCTTTTCTGTCTAAACACAATAAACAACCTTGACCTTGAATTATGCTGTTAAGGAGATAAAAATCTGGTATCTGGAAGAGCACTAAAAATGAATTCCTTGCTCTCTGGCATTTTAATGAACAGTGTGGCCAATAACAAATCAATATAGTATGACAAGCTAAGAGTGAGTGATTTTTAGATAAAACCCCCAATATAGTCAATGTTTATTATTCTGCATATCTAGAAGCAAATCTCTTGGATTGCTGTACTATTTAGATATTAATTTGGGCTAATTAGTAGTAGGGATTATTTGGGAAAAGAGCAGACAACACAATTTTTTTATATTCCCAGCAATGCTTTAAAGATATCCTTATATTTTAGGTTCTTACTGTGTACTTTTAGGAAATTTGCTGGTAAAAAATACTGTAGATTTAATTATTTGGCAAACATGTTCTATATTTCCATAGGATAGTTTCATATATGTTATCATTGGAGGTCAGTGAGGTCTCACGGACAATCCCTCTTTTCTCCTCTAACCATGGTGCCATCATAGGACAGTAGAGAAGTCTGAATTATTGTTCACCAATTTGTTGTCTTTTCAGTGTTCCAACATAGAACAGATGGTGTACCCAATTTAGGATAATCCAGGTGTTGTTATTACAAAGGGACTATTTAGAAAGGGTGGAATATAGTTTTAAAAATAGTCTAAAAAGTTAGGGTCCGAAATGTGGAGGAGCTGTGACTGATCTAAACGTAAATGGATGAGGCCAGGGAGTAGGAGCCAGAACCTGGAAGGAAGGAATTCTGTAAAGAAGCCTTGAAGAGAAGCAGTGACCTTAGCTTGGAAAACACAGCAAACTAGGGGTTGCATCACAGAGAGGTTGCCAGGGGACTCAACACTGTGACCCAACTTTCTCTCCTCCCTCCAATATCCCAGAGGATATGGGAACCCATTGATCGAGTTTATATAAGACAGAAAACTGCCCCAGTGTTCCTCTGGGACAGAAAACTGGGTGTAGATGGATGGAGAAGGCTCTGGAGTAGCAGATGAGAGAGGGAACACTGGGGACACTTGTACTTTCCTTCACACCCCTGACATTAGACATTAGACTTGGCTTTTGTCTTACTTTGGTCAATAATGTGTGAATGAAAGTGTTGTGTGTAGTTTCTAAACAGAAGCTTTAAGAACCACCATATGTAGCCCCTGTCCTCTTGTCTCTCCCTGAAATGCATGTCTGGAGCGGACCTCCATCAGTGTGAGTTCCTGAGGACCTGTGTTCAGCTGAACCCTGTTTCCTATCTTCAAAGGAATGAAGTGAGGAAGAAATATACTTAATTGTTTAAGACTTTGAGATTTGTGCAGCTTAACTTTGCCCATCCTAATGCATAGAGTCTGCCATTAAATCTCTGAGTCTCACTTTTCTAGTTGTGAAGGAATCCCCCATGACAAATACCAAACTGCTTCCTAAACTTTAGAAAGGCTCTGTGAATTCAAGCAATCTCAGGATGCACGCTGGCACTGTATGTGTGTGTGTGTGTGTGTGTGTGTGTGTGTGTGTGTGTGTGTAAGATATTCTATCTACAATTATCATAATATTTAAAACCCAGTGTCAATAAAAGGAAATGACTGTTTTAACATTTAAAAAAGTCTTTAACATACTGTTGAAGCTTTGTAGGGCTCCTATGGATAGGTTATTTTGAAACTGTATATTTGTAAGCTCTTTTTAAGGCTCCTTTCAAACTGAAGATACAGTATGTAACCATGAGTTGAACGACTGTCTCAAGCCACCGAGGGCCTTCTGTGTCTACTGTACAACAGTTCATTTTAAGAAGCATGATTCTCGTCCAGGATGAATGGTTACAGGACTCAATTCTTATGTGGAGAGGAGTCTAGTAAATAGAGAAAGTTACTCCTTTCCTTCCTTACAGCTCTCTGGTCTGCTTTTAAATTGCTGATTGTGGCACTTCCATGTGTGAACTTTGAAGAACTCTTTGAGAAACGCCTGACAACCTGACTGTTTTGATGCTAGTTTGTTTCCTCATTTTTAAAATGGGAATGAATGTGCAGCATAGGTTAATGTGATAGTTAAATAAATATACATTTTTAAAGCTTGTAGAACAATGCTTGGGAACTAGTAAGCTCTTACTAAATGGTAGGTATGATTCTGCCACTGCTGCTGCTCCCCTGAAGATGAAGATTCTATGCAGACTCTTTCTAAGTGCATAGCATTGCCACTGAAACATACATGGCAACCGGAAAAGAACCTGCTTTCTCATACTTGAAACAGTATAGAGGAAGATAATTGAAATACAGCTTATGGGTCTGGTCTGACCCGCTTTTTCAGCTAAGTCTCTGATGTCTGCCACACTGATTCATGCTTTTCCTCCTAAACATTGATTGACCATCTATTTGTCAATATCCCCAAACCTGTTAAGGGCCATCTGGAAGAAAGACAATTAAGTCACTAATTGCTAGCAGAAAAAAAGCAATGCATTTGGTCCCTGTGATGAATGAGAGAGCAGTCCTACTTTTGGGGAAATGTGTTGGCGAGATGAGAAACAGAGTCCCAAAATAGACTCTCAGGAGCCCCTTACATGTTAGTCGACTTGGTCTTCAGTGGGCTCTAAGCTTGACACCTTCAAAGCATTGCCACTTATAGCACTGCAGCTCCTAAACTTTTAATCACTGCTAAGGGACAAATGTGGGCACTCACCAAAGGCAAGCTGCATGTCAATAGCTTGAGCATTGGTCTCATATTGTAACCAAACGCAGGTCTGGTTGCCTGCCGCTATAAAAGCCAATACTGGAGAGGTGGGTGCTGATGTAAAGGAAAGTAGTTTATTTGCAGATGCTGGTCATCTGAAATATGGGGGGTTAATGTCTCAAAGTCCATCTCTACCTCTCAGTGGAGGCAGATGTTTTTTATAAGGAGGGACGGGGAACAGAACAAAAAGATCAAGGGAGGGGGCAAAAAGTTCTCTACGTGCAGATTAGCACAGTGCATTCTAACAAATCCAGTGATGGTCTGGGGTGCATCATCCTGGTTTGGTCATCCTGGCCTCACGTCATCCCAGCTTCACAACATCCTGGCTCCACAGTTGGAGGTCAGCAAATTTCCCAGAGCTGGGATGCCTGAAGGTTGGGATCTGTATCTTTTGAAATTGGTTCCTAGGATTTTATACAAACATGCTTTTCATCTATAAACTACATAGTAGTCAGAGTCCGCACTTACAGAAACGATGTCAAAAGAGTGGTGGGGTGGGTTACAATTTCCTACCATACAATTTTCCACTGTTACAGCATGGAACAAGGGCTCCAGGAAGTCTCAAAATGACTTCATGTAATACTTTCAGTGGGAGGACTTAGCTTATTAAAGTAACTTATCAGATCCTGAACAGACATTAAAATAGCACTTATGACACACACACATACACATTGAAAGAGAATTAAATACAATTCTCTTATAATTATTTTCAAATGAACCTGAAACATGGTCATGTGTTTCCTACTTTGAATCTCTAATGGATTTAAAGTTATATAAAAATATTTTGAATGCCTTCAGTTTCCTCAAAGGAAGAATTTTTTTATGTTTATAGCAATAAAAAGTAGTGTTTTAAAATCAGGAAATGACCCTACTTCTTCCAGAGTTTTGTTCTTTGAATATTCATTAGGAGTTTTGGAAACTTTTATTAGACCTTAACTTTTGGAGGTGACTAGTGCCCTAGTTTGCTTCATGTTAACATAGATACCTTCCTTTGTGTTTTACTTGGGAATCTGCTGGTCATAGAGAACCAGCTGTCAATTTTGTGTTGCACAAAATCAGGGACAAATGTGTGGTTGGTAGGATACAACTTAATATGTGGTATAGAAATGGAAGATAGAATATATTATTCAGGTTAAGCTAGTCTATGCTGGATAACAACAACCTTCAAAATTTAGTGGCTTAACATACAAAAGTGTGTTTCTGTTTCACACAAGGTCTGGCTGCTACAGATCACCTATCATCAAAGAAGTTCACATTAGCTTCCATCTTGTGATGCCATCTCCCCAACACTTGACTTTCAAGGTTGCTATTGTTTTCCATGGTCCCTGGATCCATCCTCGTAGGTGTTCTTTCCTTCCATTATCCTTCTCAGCCATATTTGAAGTTGACATTATGCTCTACTTGGGGCCACACAGCTTTCTCATCCCATGAGAATTGGTAGATCAAAGACCATTTAAGGATTCATGTTAAGCCATAGGCTTTTTGTTTTTAACCCAATACTTAAATTTCTTTGGCAACAAAATGATCTAACAAAATGTGTAAACTTTTCAGACATCTACTTCCAGTATGTGCCAGTGACCACACATAGTATTTGCTCAAGATAGTATTAAATCTTTATTTTTTTGCTCTCTCATACCCATGCTTCTCAACTTAGTAAGATTATTGGGCTTTGGAGGGCCAGTCCTGAACCTGTCCTTTCTTTTTTTTTTCCCCCCCTCATGGAGAGCTTCTTCAGGGCAGCTCCCTTCCAAGCAGTGGCACATGGAGTCTGCTTCTCTCTTATTGCCTTGCTGTCTAAATGCACTGCTTCTGATTGTTGAGGTAGAGGAAGAGAGAATAAGAAGTTTCCTTATGTATTACTTTTACCCTTTGCTCCTTAGAACTAGTCACATGGCTCCCTGCTACCTGCATGGTAGGCTGGGAGGTATAGTGTTCTGTGTTCATAGAAAGGAAAGAAGAACTGTTTTAATTCCAGAATCACAAAATGTCAAAACAAGGAGGGTTTGTTAAGGTAATACAGTCCTATGGTTTTAGTTTACAGACGAGAAAATTGTGATGCTGAAAAATTTATCTGGAATTACAAGTATTTAGGAAGATGATCCAGGACTAGACAGAGGTTCTCCTGAAGTTTAGGCCAAGACTATAGCTACCTGCTTTCCACTCCTAACATTCCTGTAACAATTTCTAAGTCATTGAACTAAACAACTAGATTAGCATTTCAAGGTAATATTCAAATAAGTATATAAATGGGTATGTGGATATTAGCCATTTCTTAAAATTACTCACTCATTTATTCAATGTGTGTGACCCTGTGCTCAGCAGAAGGTGGTATGTATACAAATCCCATCTTCCTTGTCTTTAAGGAAGAATCAGAATGTTGAAAAAATAGATGAGTAAACAGAAGATAATAATACAACATGATAGTGGTAGAATAAGCTGTACACTGCCATAGGAGAAAAAGTAATCTCTCCAAATTTGACATGGAGAGACCGTCCTGAAGTGGTTTAAAGGAATCACAAAAGGAAAATCACTACTCCAGTTTTTCATAATGGAGCCAGATACAGATCCCATAGTTTATTAGCAATGTGCCTTTGTCAGATTTCTATCTTAGCTTTACTTTCCTAACTATAAAATGGGAGTAAAAATACCTGTTCTGCATGGAACAAATATATATGTATGTGTATGTGTGTGTGTGTGTGTGTGTGTGTGTGTGTGTGTATATATATATATATATATATATATATATATAGTAGTAACCAAAATTCAGCATTTAGTAGCACTCAATAAATGGTAGCAATTATTCTTATTCATGATTTTACTTAAATAAGCATGGGATTCAGAATATCTGAAATGTCACACTCTTTTCTAATGGTGGAATAATGATGTTAATATGAAAAGTAGTTAAAGTACATAGAAAGGATATCAATTCTATAACTGGCAAAGACATTCCCATACAACATCTATCACCACCACTGCCACCACCACCACCACCACCACCATCATCAAGACATTCATAGAAATAAGAGTTGATAGCATGGATTTGGAACTTCTATATTACAAATAGTATGCCTTATAAGGTTAATCTCATTAAGCATTCATAGGAAATCTATAAGTTAGATGCTAGTAGCACAACTAGTAGAAAACTGATATCCAGAAAGGTTGAATAATGTGCTTATACTAATTAAAGAACTATTCATTTATTCCCACAAATGGTGCCTTAATTACTTTCTAGTAGCAAATGTGGTATATATTCATATATAAAGGCATGTATGAATACCAATGAATGACTGAATGACTGAATGTACAAAGTCTGGATATTGGACACATGAGATAATCTCATAAAATACAAAATAAAACATAAAAATAACAATAAGGACTGTGATAAATGCTGATACATGATACATGAAGATAGAAATGTATTCCACACATTTTAATAGCAGTTTAAAATGATACCAGGCCCAGTGGACCTGGTGATCTGCTGGTAATCCATGGATAAGCTGGTACTTGCAATGCCTTTGCTTTGAGCTTAGAAAACATTTATTAGAAGAGTGGTAAGCCAGGAGCTTACAGTCTAATGAAGGGAATTAGACAGGGATACAAGGAACTAAAACACCAAACAGATTAAGGTAACTGAAGTAAGTGAAAGGAAATACGATGTGTTATCATAAAGGCTCTAAGAAAGGAAAATGTGTCCTTAAAGAGTTGGATCAAATGAATAGTACTGTTCTTTCAACTCATTCTGTCTCACTGCTCACTGAAGGGATGTGCATCCAACTGTGCATCCTTCTCAAGGCTTAAAGATAGAGGTAGGCAGTGGCTTCTGCCCACTTTCTAGTCTCATGTCCTGCCACTTTTCTCCTGACTTTCTAATATCTGGCTGCACTGGTCATCTTCTCCTCCTTTGACTATATTACCATTTCTTACTAATATTTTGCACATGCTGAATCCACCATATGGCTATTCTCTTTCACTCTCTTTCCCTATTCTCCTCTTTCACTAGTAAATTATTTTTTTAAGATTTTTATTTACTTATTTTTAGATAGAGGGGAAGGGAGGGAGAAAGAGAAACATCAATGTGTGGTTGCACTCATGTGGCCCCTACAGGGGACCTGGCCTGCAATCCAGGCATGTGCCCTGACTGGGAAATCAGCAGGTGACCATTTGGTTTGCAGGCCAGCACTCAATACATTGAGTCACACCAACCAGGGCTCACTAGTAAATTCTTTACACTCTTTGCATCTCAAGTCTTGATTAACTTCTTCAGTGAAGCCTCCTCTTATTTCCAGTCTAACTCAAGTACCTTTGTTATTGTTTGTGGGACTATGTTCATTTCCTTGCTAGCTCTCCTCTCCATTTGTAATTACATGCTTGTAATCAATATAAGAGCGGGCTGGACTCAGTAGGATGCAAACAGACAGCCCCTTCACAGTAGACTACCCTATAAATTAGGAAGAGATGGACTTTTATTTCAAACATTTGGTGCCTGATGATGGAAGGCCTGAGCATTCATGCAGGATGTTTTCATCAATCTTCTTCACATTCACCATTCATGCCTTCTCCTCCCCGCCTATGTCCCATTCACTTCCCTTTGCATCCTGCTGTGGAACAGCCAGTGGGTCTTCCTCTAACTGTGGTCTCCTCTGCCCAGCCCTCTTGAATATCTTTGGTTCCTGTCTTGTCTTACACTGTTTACTGCACCTAAGAGAACCTAACCACAATCTTCACATACCAAAGTCCTACCAAGTTCAGTTTTCAGTTGATGGCAACTAAAATACCAAGAAAGGATCAGAAAAAAGGCAAGAGTTTAGAACGGCATGGAAAACTAAGACAGTCAGCCAATCTGTGGCACCAATTTGGGGACAATATCCACTAAATAAAATGAAAAGCCAGTTATCTGCTATTATATAGCTTAAAAATGATGATGGATATTTTGTTTTTGAGGAATTAAATAGAATTCATATCATGCCACTGGTCTTTTTGAGTAGCCACACAAATAATTGTGTTAGGTTTCTATACAGTCATTAATCTAGGGGAAGCTCAGAAAATGGCAGAGGAGAAGAAAACCCTGAAAATAAATTAACCTAAATTCAAGCTATTGATTACCCACAGTTTTTAAAAATGTACCAAGTTCAACTGCCATTAAATTACTAAAGAAGCATTCAATCCACATATTTCATTTGATGCTTTCAATTATATGGGAAAAATATAAATAAAAACTATTGGATACATGATTTTTACTTTAGCTCCTATATCTTATCACTCTACTAATTTCAGCTTTGTGGCCAACAACCTTGGATACAAAAATTTATCGAGTTACTGAGAATTCCAGCTCCAGAGAGAAAACCCCCCAAGGAGTACTTCTCTAATTAGAATTGTGGCTTTAATATCTATAGCAGTTTTAATTTAATTTTATTGTTAGTAAACAATGAATTTTCTTTATGGCAACAGTTGGCTACATTTTTGGATAATTTGAGTTCTGGATACAGTAGATAGAGCTAAGCTATTAAAAAAGGAAAATTGCTGTTTAAGTTAAAAATACATTGGTTATATTCCTCAACAGTTCCTTAAATGCATTATGTTAATTTTAAAACTTCGCTGCACAATATACTCTTTTTATTTTTATTTATTTATTTATTTTCATTTTTTTGAAATATATTTATTGTTTATGGTATGACATTAGTCCCATTTTTCTCCCCTTTATTACCCTCTGCCCTTTAACCCCCTTCCCACCTTCATTCCCCCACTTTAGTTCATGCCCATGGGTCATACACACAAGATCATTGGCTTCTCCATTTCACATACGATTCTCAACCTCTCCCTGTCTGTGTATTTTGTGCCTACCATTTATGCTTCTTATTCCCTGTAGCTTTTCCCTCATTCTCCTCCCACCCTGTCCCTGCTGATAACCTTCCATGTGATCTCCATTTCTGTGAATCTGTTCCTCTTCTAGTTGTTTGCTTAGGTTTTTTTTTTTTTTTAGGTTTGGTTGTTGATAGTTGTAAGTTTGTTGTCAGTTTACTGTTCATAGTTTTGATCTTCTTTTTCTTAGATAAGTCCCATTAGCGTTTCATGTAATAAGGGCTTGGTGATGATGAACTCCTTTGCCTTGACCTTACCTGGGGAGCACTTTATCTGCTCTTCCATTCTAAATGATAGCTTTGCTGGATAGAGTAATCTTGGATGTAGGTCCTTGCCTGTCATGACTTCAAATACTTTTTTTCCAGGCCCTTCTTGCCTGCAAAATTGCTTTTGAGAAGTCAGCTGACAGTCTTATGGAAACTTCTTTGTAGGTAACTGTCTCCTTTTCTCTTGCTGCTTTTAAGATTCTCTCCTTATCTTTCACCTTGGGTAATGTAATTATGATGGGCCTTGGTGTGTGCTTCCTTGGGTCCAGCTTCTTTGGGACTCCCTGAGCTTCCTGGACTTCCTAGAAGTCTATTTCCTTTGCCAGATTAGGGAAGTTCTCTTTCACTATGTTTTCAAGGAAGTTTTTAATTTCTTGCTCTTCCTCTTCTCCTTCTGGCACCCCTATGATTCAGATGTCAGAATGTTTAAAGTTGTTCCGGAGGTTCCTAAGCTTCTCCACATTTTTCTGAATTCTTGTTTCTTCATTCTGTTCTGGTTGAATGCTTATTTCTTCCTTCTGGTCCAAACCAATGATTTGAATCCCAGCTTCCTTCCCATCACTGTTGGTTCCTGTACATTTTCCTTTATTTCACTTTTCATAGCCTTCACTTTTTCCTCTATTTTGCAACCATATTCAACCATTTCTGTGAGCATCCTGAACACCAGTGTTTTGAACTCTGCATCTGATAGGTTGGCTATCTCTTCATCACTTAGTTGTATTTTTTCCAGAGTTTTGATCTGTTCTTTCATTTGGGCCATTTTTTTTTTTTTTTTTTTTTTTTTTTTTTTTTTTTTTTTTTTTTTTTTTTTTTTTTTTTTGGTTTTTTTTTTTTTTTTTTTTTTTTTGCCTCAGTGCACCTATTACATTGTAAGGGGGAGAGCCTTAGGTATTTACCAGGGTGGGGAAACCCACACTGCTGCATGTGGGGGAAAGGTCTGAGAGGGAACAACGCTACTTGCTCAGCTCTGGGCTGGCTTTCAGTCACTTCTTCTGCTACCCACAAGAAAATTGGGCCATTCTGGTGTTGATTCCCAGGTGGGTGCTTTGCTGTACATTCTAGGACCCTGTGGGCCTCTCTAATGAGCTCTCCTGTGAGGCTGGGAGTTTTTCCTGCCACCTCAACCCCCATAAGTTTATTCGGTCAGAGGTTTTGAGTCTTTCCTTCCCCATGATGGAACCTTGGCTTGGGCGGTGCAGTCTGTGTCTCTCCCCACTTGTTCCTCCTGGTTTGTCCATGTGCAAATGTGGGACCGCTGGCTGTGCCAGCTGCCACTTTGCCCATCCTGGTCCTCCATTGGCCACCTTGTCACAAGTCCTCTCCACCCTGGCTGCCCACCTCCACCTTTCCTCCTGGTCTGGATGAATGCTTCTTCTTTAACTCCTTGGTTGCCAGACTTCCACATAGTTTGATTTTGTGGAAGTTCTTGTTATTTTTTGTTTTAAAATTTGTTGTTGTCCTTCTTTTGGTTGTGTGAGGAGGCAAAGTGTATCTACCTACACCTCCATCTTGACCAGAAGTCTGTTTATTTTTATTATCATTCAAGTATAGTTTTCTCCATTTTCTCCCCACCATTCCCCCTGCCCCACCCATCACCCATCCCCACCTCCCACTCTCAATCTTATCCCCCTTTGGCTTTGTCCATATGTCCTTTATATGTGTTCCTTGATGACCCTTCTTCTTCTTTCTCCTGTGATCCTCCTCCTAATATACTGTTGGTGGGAATGTAGACTGGTGCAGCCACTGTGGAAAACAGTATGGAATTTCCTCAGAAAACTAAAAATGGAACTACCTTTTGACCTGGCAATCCCACTGCTGGGATTATACTCTAAGAATCCTGAAACATCAATTCAAAAGGACCTATATACCCCAATATTCATAGCAGCACAATTTACAGTAGCCAAGTGCTAGAAGCAACCTAAGTGCCCATCAGTAAATGAGTGGGTGAAAAACCTATGGTACATTCACACAATGGAATACCATGCAGTGGAAAGAAAGAAGGAGCTCCTACCCTTTGCTACAGCATAGATGGAACTGGAGAGCATTATGCTAAGTGAACAATATACTCTTAAACTGCATTATTCTATGTGATAATTATTGTGAGTGATTAACAAAATATTGAGTGACTAGTGGGTTGAATAGTCCACAAAAAGTTGGATCATTCATGTTCATGTCCTAATGCCTATGAATGTGACTTTATTTTTCTGGAGGGGGGAAAGATTCTTTGAAGATGAGTTAAGGATGCGGAGCTCAAAAATCATGATAGCTATTTTCAGGCTTATTATATGGGTGTGCCTTAAATCCAAAGGCAACTATGTTTTAAGAGAAAAGCAGAAGGAGATTTGAGACAGAAGAGGTGACACAGACACAGAGGTGGCCAAGTAAAGGCAGAACTCTGCCTTTATAGCCTCTGGAGAGAGTACAGTTCTGCCAACACCTACATATTGAACTTCAGGCCTCCAGAACTGTGAGAGAATAAATTACTGTCTTTTTACTGTTTTTTTTTAAGTCATCAAATTTGTGGCAATTTGTTACAGTAACCCCAGGAAATTAACACAGTACCTATGCTATATGCACTTGTAGGTTTTGATTTCATATCCTGTTATTATGCCTATTATTCTATTTAAAATATAATATTTACACTTAGTTATTGATATTAATAATATTATTAAATATGCTCCTATATTTATGTATTTAAAAATTAATTTGCAGCTAGAGTAAATAATAGTTTAAGATGTATTCATTCAGAAATATTTACAAAATGTCTACTATGTACCAGGCCCTTTCTAGCTGCTGAGTAGCCAATCACAGGCAAAAACAGCCTCAGTACCTATTCTCACTGAGCTTACCTATAGTTCATTGTACATAGGTGGAGAAACCAAGACTTATTGAAGTAACAATGTATTGCTCAGTAGTTGGGAAAATCGGTTAACCTGGTATTTTCTGGATGGATCTCTTCCCAGATTATGAGAACTAAAATCAAAATTACAAATCACAATGGTGGCAGACAAGGCATAGATATATACAATGTCAATTGAAAGATGGTCAGCAAATCAGCCAAAATGCTGGTTACCTACCCTCTATTGCATAGATATTGATTTCTGAAGCAACTAGTTAGACTCCTGTCCTAATAATGACACTTTCTCCTTTACTTAAAAACTGCAACCCCTAAAATAATAGGGCAGGAAGGAAAATTTATCAGATTGCACACATTATATTCTGCAAGATGTGCATCCAATAATTAAGATACCAGCAATGAGAAGCAGAGAACAAAGGCATGTAACTAATGTGGGGAATGCATTTATACTAATTCAGGATAGTCATGTTAGATCAATATTGAATAAGCGAAGAACACATAAAAATATTACAATGAATTTGAAAATTCATTAATCAAGCATTTCCTTTGGGCAGAGCACTGTTATAGGTGTGTCAATGCTGAAATTATAACTCATGGCCCAAGAACCAGCCAAATTACATATTTTACATGCCAACTTTTCTTTCTGTTTAAATATGTTCTATGTATTTTTTTTTAACCTTGTTTGAAATTAGTCCACATGCTACAGAGCTGCGAGGCCAGCTTCAGTGTTATTTTCCCTCCTTTTACGACCACCTAGACTGTTGTTCAGATCCGATGGGAAAGGGAACTGGAGGCTTATGTCTTATTATTACAAAGAGTACTTGTGATCGATGCAACTAGTCAAGCATTCCAAAGATGGCAAGCCTTGGTGTTGGCAAAGAAGACGCAGAATCAGAAAATTGTGGCTCAGGTTCTGGTAATGAATATACGAGGTATGTCTTTGCACAATAACCCACCCTTGGGAGAACTACTATCTCACTATACATAATCTATAGGGTGGTCAATACACCATCCTACAATTTTCTAATAAATTATATGCATGCTGAAGTGCTTGAGAAAAGGCTACTGATGTTTCCAAATGACTTTGAAATGTTTAAACATGAGGACTGATTCATGGATAGAGAGAGATACAGATGGATAGATATGTAGAAAACAAGTTTAGTAAAATATTAATGGTAGAATGTAGATAGTAGGTATTTTTATGTTTACTGAAATTCTTTCAACTTTGCTGTATGTTTGAAACATTCATAATTTAATCTTGAAAAAATTCTACTGCCTTTTTTGTCCTGATATGAATTGTAAATGATATTGCTTCTCAAACATCTCATTTTCAGAAGGAGAAAAACTAAAATTTGTCTTAGAGAAGTTATTCCCTGGCTTCAATTATTATTATTTTTTATTTTTAACATATTTTATTGATTATGCTATTACAGTTGTCCCATTTCTCCCCCATCATTCCCCTCCACCCTGCATACCTCCTCCCACCCACATTTCCCCCCTTAGTTCATGTCCATGTGTCATAAGTTCTTTAGCTTCTACATTTCCCACATTATTCTTGCCCTCCCCCTGTCTATTTTATACCCACCATCTATGCTACTTATTCTCTGTACCTTTCCCCCCTCTCCACTCCTCCCACTCCCCTGTTGCTCACCCTCCATGTGATCTCCATTTCTGTGTTTCTGTTCCTGTTCTACTTGTTTGCTTAGTTTGCTTTTGTTTTAGGTATGGTTGTTAATATCTGTGAGTTTACTGTTTTTTTACTGTCCTATTTTTTATCTTCTTTTTCTTAGATAAGTCCCTGTAACATTTCATAGCATAAGGGCTTATGATGATGAACTCCTTTAACTTGACCTTATCTGAAAAGCACTTTATTTTCCCTTCCATTCTAAATTACAGCTTTGCTGGATAGAGCAATCTTGGATGTAGGTCCTTGCCTTTCATGACTCGTAATACTTCTTTCCAGCCCCTTCTTGACTGTAAGGTCTCTTTTGAGAAATCAGCTGACAGTCTGATGGGAACTCCTTTGTAGGTGACTGTGCCCTTCTCCCTTGCTGCTTCTAGAATTCTCTCCTTCATTTGAATCTTGGCTAATGTAATTATGATGTGCCTTGGTGTGTTCCTCCTTGGGTCCAACTTCTTTGGGACTCTCTGAGCTTCTTGGACTACCTGGAAGTCTATTTCCTTTGCTAGATTAGGGAAGTTCTCCTTTATTATTTGTTTGAATAAGTTTTCCACTTGTTGCTCTTCCTCTTCCCCTTCTGGTACCCTTATAATTCAGATGTTGGAATGTTTAAAGATATCCTGGAGGTTCCTAAGCCTCTCCTCATTTTTTTGAATTGTTGTTTCTTCATTCTTTTCTGTTTGATTGTTTCTTTCTTCCTTTTGGTCCACTCCATTGATGTGAGTCCCAGTTTTCCTCCCATCTCTATTGGTTCCTTGTGTGTTTTCCTTCATTTCACTTATTGTAGCCTTCATTTGTTCATCTACTTTGTGAACAAAATCAACCAATTCTGTGAGTATCCTGATCACCAGTGCTTTGAACTGTGCAGCATCTGATAGGTCAGCTATCTCTTGGTCACTTAGATGAATTGGCTCTGGGGCTTTGATTTGTTCTCTCATTTGAGCCATTTTTGGGTTTTTTTTTTTTTTTTGGTCTGGTTGGGGCTGTTAAGTAGTGAGGGGAGGAGCTGTAGGTGTTCCCCAGGGTGGGGCAGTGCATTCTCTGGGTAGTGACACTGTATGTGGGGGCAGGGTCCGAGAAGGAACAATGGTGCTTGCTCTGCTCTCTCTTGGATTCCAGTCCCTTCCACCGCTTCCCCTTTGCCTGGATTATCTGTGCGCGAATGTTGGACCACCTGGTCAGCCAGCCGCCTTACGTGGCCTCACTGGGTCTGTACCATTGCCACCCTGTGCCCAGGGTCCGCTAGCCACCACTTGTGCACCTGGGATCTGCCAGCCGCCGCTGCCTGTGCACCTGGGTCCTCCAACCTCCACTTTTTCCTGCTGTCACTCCACCCCACTTACCAATCTGGATAAATAGTTGATGAACTTCCGTACAGTTCAATTTTCTATCAGTTCTGGTAGTTTTCTTGTTTCTAAATCTTTGTTGTCCTTAATTTTGGTTGTGCAAGGAGGCACAGTATGTTCACCTACACCTCCATCTTGGCCGGAAGTCTCCCCTGGCTTCAATTAAATGGCCACAAAGAGAAGAATTATTTATGGAAGGTTAATTCTGAAGGAGAAGAAAGTGCCTGGTACTTTGTTTTTCAATTTTCTGACAATGGTAATTTTGATACTCATACAAATGGTACACTTAAATTTGTCACCATTTCCTGATACTTTCAACAACAAGCTGACCTAATTTTGGTGACTTCTCCTGAGGGTATGTTTAGTAGATTTAAATAACAGCCCTCATGGTACCTACTAGGGATCCAAGGAATTCATGCAAAAATAACCATTGCAGGCCTGGGTTACCTCCAGGGAACAACTGAGAATCTGTCTACAAGTGATTGGTTCTTTCAAGTTAAATAATAAAACCATTCACCTTGAAAATTTGGCTGTATTGGACATTTATGTGCAAAGTCCCATTCTAGACACTGAGAGTTCAAAGATGAATCAGACTTTGACTTTGTCCTTTAGTACAATTCATTTAATAGCTTAACTATGCTGCTTATAGCAGATAGACTTAATTGGGCATGAGTGAAAAATATTATGGAAATGTTAATACATGAGTGACAGGAATCTACATGTGAGGCACCACTTTTTATCTTCATGTTCATCTATAAAGCTAGAAATTTCCATCCATTTTACTCATATCTCCTGTCCAAAGAAAGTTGAGAATGTTCCCCAAATTTGCAACTCTAAAGCCATTTAGCTTCTACTATGCTAGTTGTGGGTTTCCATACCAAGGCAGTACCTGGAAATGCATAATCATAGCCCTTTGTTATTTGGAGAAACTTCAGTGACCCACATCAAACTTTTGATTCATATAAAATGAGAAAATAGCCCATTGATGTAAAATTACTTGTTAAGGTCATATAGGAACTTTGCTTTTCAAGTTGTTATGTTCTATGAATGACTAAACAAGACCTTAAAGTTCCAAAATAGAATTAAAATCCATGAATGGACATTTTAAATGGCTGTAACACTTTCATTTCAGATAAAAACCGTAAAGTATTATCATTGCTAATTTGATCCTATGATCCCAAGGGAGTCAGATTCAAACTGGTTGGTTATATGACCCAACAAACCCTATGCATTATAACAAAACTGACTAGAATTTTGAGAAGGTCTGTCTTTCTCATGGACTATAAGACTGTGAAAGTATAAAATCTGAAGCTGATGTAGCCTTTTAACTATGTTGAGGGAAAATCTGGAATGTGGCCAAAATTGAAAAAGGCACATGGAAGAGTAGCCAAAAACCAGTGACACCATTTGAATCCTAAATCCAGGTGTACCTAAAGGTGGAATCACTCCCTTGCAACCCAAAGACCCATGAAAAGATAGCATCCCAACAAAAGATATGTTTTGTTCCACCATGGCAGGAGCAGGGACTAAAATAATGGAGAGTTGAAAGCCACGTGGGGATTAGACAAGATGATTCAACATGATGATTTGGCTCTGTGCCTGGGAAATGGAATAAAAACTCCATATTTTTATGACTATACTTGCTCTGTAATCTTCACTTGGATTGGTGTAACAGGCAGGCAAGAAGCTACTTTTTTCTGCTAATCTTTTTCTCTTTTGAGTTCTTAAGTGAGAATCTAAATTCTGTTAATGAATATGGTAAAGGTTTGTACCAAGGCACACTTGCTCTTCCTGATTGTCAACAGGCATAAACTAAATGCCTCCTATGGGTAAGGAACTGCCTAAGCCACAATAAAAGACATAAAGGTATTTCCTGTCTTCAAAGAACAGATAGGCCACTATTAGTAACTAAAAGCATACTTTAATTAATTAATTAATTAATTTTTTGCTTCATAGCCTGGCTTCACCATTTATTAGCTACTTAACATCTCTAGTTTTCCTACTTTTAAAACAGGGTTTACAACTAACCCTACTTATAGACTTGTTTGTTACAAGGATTACATTATACATAAAGCACTTGGAAGACTGCCTGGCGTATACCCTATATACAAGGATGTCAAATAAACATAAATATATATAAATAAATGAAGAACTCTTACTCCAGAAGAGAATGAAATGGCCAGTGTTTTGAATGTTTACTATATGCTAGGCAGTGTTCTCAATATTTTATTTATGTGATCATGTTGGCCTCTTCTATGTGGGTTGACTTTCAAAAGAAAAGTTATACATTGGAACATGGGTCATGGAGAGTCCTTTCCAAATGACACTGTGAGCATTAAAGATTATTATTAATGTCCTGGGGGAGGCAGGGTCATAGATTCAGTGGAAGTGGAGCATGGCTTTTCCTAACTTTCACCAATATTAAGAATAATATCTGTGAACTTAAACTCTTCTTGACTTTCATTGTAATCTCATCTCATAAGTGTGGTAACTCCAGAATACAGATTTTTTCATGAGTTAGTGGTGTTTATTGTGAAAAAACCTACCCTCTCCTTCTGACTGTGAAAACTCAAACAGTGTTTGAATTTTGCTTCGGCCCCTTGTGCTCTCTGACTCAATGTCTTGGTAACATTTAATGGGTAACCAGAGGCCATTTTCCTTGATACCCACCTATCAAGAGGACCTACCTGTTAAATACTCCATCTCCCTACTGCTTTTAGGGCATTTTTGCTGTTCGGAAAGATATTGCCTTTCATATCCATGCATTATGAAGTAGAAGCTGAGCCTGACTAGCCTTCTGAGTGCTCATCCTGAAATTATCTGGTACTCCGAAGCAAGGGTGGTTGGCAGCCCCTGATGGCAGCACCTATACTGGGGATCCCAGCTGCCATAATTGTCTTTCTTGCCTCTGCTCCTGCCTAAATGAGGATATACCATGCTGGGCTTCACCCATCCACCACTTTTCAGTGGGACAGGCTCTCACTCCACATAAGGCTGATCAAGTAAAAGCCTTGGCTGCTTAGCAGAGGAGTTGTGAAAAGAACAAGTCCATTGGAGGCTGGAGCAGGTCTCCCACATGCAAAAAGGAGCGTTGGTAGGTTAACAGAGGGCTCATAAACATGGGGACCAGGGAACTTTGCCTCAACCTCCACTTTAGTTTCCAGTCGCTGTTCTGATTATTAGGACTTGAATTCCTGGAGGGTCTATTTGTACCCTCTTATCTGTACATCTCTTACTGTACATTTCATTCCATTGAGTTCTTATCTGAAACTGTTATTTTGGCCACAGAAGTTTTGTTTATTTTGTGCATTTAATATTAATTTAGTGCTTATTGTGCATAAAGTATGAATCTTGGATTTTTAGCTCTATTAGCATCTTTGTTGTTCATAGAAACCATATTCAGTAGTGATATTATCATTATTCCCCTTTGCCGATGAGATCGTCTGAGTCACATAGCGAACAAGTGAAGCACATTTAGGTAGTCACCTTCAATACCAGCAAGCTTAACCACAATGCCTTAAAATGGAGCCTGATAACTATTAATTTTTCAACCAATGAAGCTACTCCACGTAAGATGCCCGACATTTCTTCCCCAGCTGTGTCCTCTTTCTCAGATTTCCCTCAGATCACAGGCAAACTGCCCCTTTCAGGTGCAGCTGATTATGCCAGAAATGCATACTTGACCCAAGTTATCCCAATCCAGTTCTCTGTCCCAAGAATTTGGAATTAAGAAATAAACATTGAGTTAATCAGATGTACCCACCCTGGAATTACAAGATCTCGTGGAGATGAGGTTTTGGTCCAGGATGGAGACATAGTGGATCGTGAACTCACCTCCTCCCATGAACACTCTGAATCTACAGTTACATATGGAACAATTTTTTCCGAAAAATAAACTAAAAACTGGTTGAGTGAATCATTTACATATAATCAATAAGTGAAGGCCCACATACAAGTGGGTGGGAGAGGCTGGGACATTATCTCACCCTAAACTCCACCCCCGCGCAGTGACTAACAGTTGGGAGGGAACTCAAAACCCAGCGCTTCTGAGTAGTGAAGGGTTTGAACCCAACACCGGCACTTCCAGTTATTAAGACTTGCACTTGTGAGCTGAGCCCTCAAAACACCTAGCTCTCAAATCCAACGAGGCTCGTGTCCACGAGATCCACAAGAGTATACTGATCAGAGAAACCTGCTTAAAGGGATTGCAAGTTCTGACTCACTGGCTCCAGGGTCCATGGGAAGCTCAGGGTCCTGCTGAAGCGGCCGGGGAAAGGCGAGCCGGACTTGTGTGGGAGAGGCTTCATCGCTTCGAGAAGAGTTTCTCTCTTCGAGAGAGTTTCAGAGCGTAGCCTGAAGCAGAGGCGTCGGATTTGACACACATTCAGGGGCCTCCCGAGCTGCTCCCCAGGGCGGACACTGGAGGGCGCCTTCTTCCTTCTCCCCGGCTGCCGCTCCAGACCGCCCAGATGGCCACAGGGGAGCTTTCACAGAGGTGTGGTGCTTGGTGTTTGCCGCTGCCACCAGGAAACACCTCTACGTCGCCTGACTCCGGTGGCCGTGAGCCTTACACTCCTGAGTCCCACAGAAGTGTAACAAACAGAAAGGGTTCTTCAATGGCTACCACCCCGAGGGCACAGCAAGAGGCCACAGACCCTGGTGCTCTATCTTCCCGTGAAAAAGGCCTATAAACTTATCATCATAACTGCAACCTGAGGAGCAGGCTTCTAATTAACGTCACATCTAAGGGCGGACTGTGCACGCTTTCAGAGAGCTCTAGAGGCCAGGTGCCATCTTCCGCCCTCCAAGGCAAGCGCCAGCATCTTTGGAGGGGCTGCCCTTCCGATCCCACGGGACAGACTCTACCTCCGGGGCACTGCACAGACAGCCGCCTGAGACAAAATCCTTGTCTTCTGTGGAAGAAGCCTATTTGCTTGCTCAGCAGCTTCACTCTGAGGGGCAGGCTTCAGGTTTGGGGCACAGCCAGGCGCCTACGACGCGCTCTCACAGAGCACAGGCAGCGGCGGCCATGTTGGCTTTCTCCCTCTGCCTCGCTCAGGGGCCCGTGTTGCTCAGGAAGGACCTTGTGTGGTCTCACACCCGGTTTTTTCAACCGTCGTGCTCGATCGCCTGGCAATGGTGGTCAGCAGGGCCTACACTTGTAATCTCACAGGACTATATATCTGCATACTTTAGACCTACTGCAGCAAGGTCTGGCTTCCAATCAGCCTGGATTTAGATGCTGGCTGAGATCCTCCCTTTTGGACACCGACAGGTTTGACACACCCTCAGTTATTGGGAGCTTTTAAAAATAAAATACGCTGCTTGGACAATCACACTCAAGAGCTAGGGCAGCTTTGGATGATCAGGGTCATCTCCTATGCAAGGCTATTCCTTCAAGACTGTCAGTCTCATCTAATGCAAAGAAGCCAACACAGAAGGTTCAGGCAAAATGAAGAAAGAAAGGAATACGTTCCAAACGAAAGATTACATGGAGATGGGAATGGAGTCAGCATCTTTGTATTTCAAAACAACTGACAAAACACATTTTTCGGGTGAGGTATCAGAAGTGACGTAAATAACATTTCAGTGGCAAGTTTACAAAAACAAAAGTAAAAGGAAATTTTTGTCAGTAAGAGAGTGAACATTCTTATTCCTAGGATAGAGAAGAAATTGATCTTCAAAGAAGGAAATGATGGAGATGTAAAGACAAGAGACTATAAAATCCTCTAGGTAATCTCTGTGAGAAATTCCAGTTCTCATATGAAACCCAGCTATACTTGCTATTCTTCTTGCCATGTGGTTCTTCAATGTTCTTCTGTAGACTTTCCGAAGTCGTCTCTAACTTAAACCGGTTCAAATATCTTCTGTTCCTTGCAGCCACATAATGACTGACTGAGATACCCAGTTAAAATTTGGTAAGTTTTATTTAGTCCTAATATTCCACGTTAAAGTTAACTCTCCAAGAATGAGAAATAAAATTATGCTATGTTTTCTTGGTGTTTAGTGGAGTATTATGTTTTCAGATTGACTTCCATCTTTTATCATGCTTATAAGATCTTGGTTATTTTGGGCAACCAGTGTTTATTTACCTTATTACTGGTACTAACCCTTTTCAGATTTTAGTTGGGGATTCACCATCTTCATTTCGTTCTCTCAGGTTTGAAAAGGCTGAATGCCCAGGTCAAAGGTCAAAAATCATTGGGAATTTGCATAATCCTATCTATTGGGATTTGTTGAGAGACAAACAGATGACCCAAATCAGTTCAATCTATGTGAATGTGTGAAAGTATAGGGATTATTGGGATAAAAGTACTAACACTTCTGGCTGATAAAAACGAATCAGCAGGGAAGTAACCCTGGGTTTCCAAAGGCTACTTTTTGCCCCCTTAAGGGAAAAGCTTAAATAAGAAAAGAATTATTCTAGAAGAAGGGAGAGATATAAAGTTGCTTAAGCTTCTATAACCAGCCATACCTGAAGCTATAATTTTTCACTGGAATACTCAATGACTTGAGCCAAAATTATTTCCTTTTAATTTTTTATACCATTCAACTTGGAGGAATTTTCAAAGAGAAAAGAAAGATGTAAAGTAATGATATGTTATGACCTCATTATCATAACACAATACCATGAAACCACCTTTCCCTCTTTCTGTTTTTTTCCTCTCATCTATCTAATCATCAAAAGCTGCACATCAAATTTTTAAAACAGTGGTTATCTAGGGGTATGTGTTGTTGCAGGTACTGTTAGAGAAAAAGAAGACAAGGTTGGGATTGTCATGATGAATCATCCTGTGATGATATCTGATTTATGCAAAACCATTTGTAATTGGACATAACTGTGGATGGAGATATTCGATAGTACGACCAATGGAATGTTGATTGTGGTTGTCCCAGGGCCATGGGATTTTAGCTGATTTTGATCTCTTCATACTTTAATGTATTTTAGTATTTTTAATAAAAAATATATTCTATTAAAAATATCAGCCAAATATAGAGAAAATAGGCAATGTGCTATTGTTCAACATTTTCTAATTTTAATCAACTAACCATTAATTTTTCCATTTATTAATAGCTCCTTTAGCAACATAAGTTTAATAATGCTTCATGATGGTTCTTTGGAAAATATATTGGTCAAACACTAGGTTAAATGAAGTTGAATGCATTTCTTTACAGACTATATATAATATGGATGTACATTGTAATGGATTGTGTATTTAGCAGTTCTCAAATTTATCAGTTCTGGAATATCCCATAGGAGTAATGTGATATAGAATTTGGGAAACAAAGAGAAAATAAAACAGCAAGAAAATGGAGATACTGTGCTTTTCAAAGTCACATATTCTGGACCCCTATGCAAGACAAATGAATTCCTTGATGTGGACTCTTGCCTTTTCATGCCTCATGGGTCTCATAGGCCTCCTTCTCAGGGTCATTGTGAGAGTCAGCTGAAACTTATGTGATGGCATGTTTTAAAAATCCTTTGGATTTGCAGTTTATCTTTATTCTTTTCTTTGGTTGTATATTTCCCCCAAACTTAAAAAATAAGAAAATGATTTAAATGTATTTTGTGTTATTTTGTACACCCTTCCCTATGGTGGCTAACATAATGCCCTCCCCACACATAAACAAGACACAAACAAATATATTCAACTTTTTTTTTGCTCAGCTTTTAAATAACAACCATTGCATTATTTTATGTGGGGCATAAAGAATAATTTATTTTCACTGGGACTGAAAAATGGAAATCCCTAAAAGAAGCAGTCAATTTTATGAATTAGTAGGGAAAAGAAAAGTGGCAAGAATAATTGATTTGTTTATTTAATTCGGTTATACCAAACAGAAACTTAGTTAAATTGGTTTAGGCAAAAATGGGGAAATTATTTTAAGGACTTGGGCCCTCTCTACTAAGCCAAGGCAAGAAGAGCAGCTGGTCCAATTGAAGGCAGGAAATGGAAGTGGGCACCTTGCAAACAAAGGCACAAAGGCTGGCATTCTCTCAGATTCCTGCACAGTATCTTCTTTCTAATCCTCTTTATTCTCCCCTTTTTTAGAGGGCTTCCTTTGCTTCCCTATGCACAAGGCAGCTGAGGGCTGCTCCACAGTGCTAGAGTCTGCATTTCTTTAATTTAGGTGACCAAGAAAGACATTTAACTCTGGTGGCTCCAGTTAGAAATTCCCAATGGATTGATTTTTTTTGTTATTGTTCCAGTTGAGGTTATTGTCCACCTTGATCCAATTAACCATAAGCATGTGCCAGCAAATACAGAACGTGTAGCTACTATCTGTGCCCACTGATGTGGTTTGGGCTGGTGAATAGATAACAAAAGTGTGTTTGTGTCCTAGGCACCCACCCAAAAAAGCATCTTACAACTGTCAGTACTTTCCATAATATTAGCCTGTGTCTCCTCTCTCCCTCATTTTGGCTGGGGCATACATGTTTGTTGGCTTGTCTGTGATCTTCCAAATCTGTGGAGTCTTGTCAGGATGGGGATAGGGCTGTGGCAGCAATCTGGATCCTCTTCCCCTAGTTCAGATTTGCCTAAATATCAGTAGAAAATATGATTAACTGTCAATTCCCCATAGTACAGTGATCCCTCCCCTATCGCAGGAGTTATGTTCCAGAGACCCCTGCAATAGGTGAAAATCCGCAAAGTAGCGGCATTATATTTATTATTTATATATATATATATTTTAAGGCTTTATAACCCTTCCCACACTCCTATAAACCTTTCCCACTCTCTTATTAACCTTCCCCCCACTCCTATAAACACTTCATATGCTCTTAAACACTTTCTACACTCTTAAACCTACATGATTTTAACAACATAAAAAATTCTATATGGGTACTCACCAGTGAGGTATACAGTCATCCCTCACTATATCGTGGTTCACTTATTGCGGCTTCATTGTATCACAGGTTTTAGGTATCGATACAGTGAAGCTGCAATAAGTGAACCACAATATATCAAGGGACGACTAGTGGGAAAGAAGCAGTGAATAATTAAAAAGGGTGGGGGATAATCCAACATCCAGTTTCATTTGGATGCAAATGCAATTTTTGAGTATTATATTGGCAAAAGTATTGACAACCTATATAAATTAGTTTGTATTTGTTAATCTGCAAACCAAGCACATAATACCATAGACACTTGTAGTAAAAGGAATACAGTCATTATCTGTGACAAAGGATATGTAATAGAAAATTGGAAAGAAATCACTAATAATACATAGTTATTGAAATAAATACATATTTCCTGAGTGCTTAATATATGCCAAGCATGGTGCTAAATATCTTATATGCATTGTCATATATAACTATCACAATAATCTTATGAAGGAAGTGTCATTTTTTTATTCCCATTTTTTAGTTAATGAAACTGAGGATAAGATGTTCAGTAACTTACCTAGGGACACACATACAGTTCTTTATTTTTTTAATTTATTTTTCAATTACAGTTTACATTCCATTATTTCACTGATATGTGGAACCTAAAGAGTAAAATAAGCACACCCAGTTCTTAGTGGATTGGAACCCAGGTTAGTTTGGATCCAGGTCTGAACCCAAATAATTGAGAGAGAATTGGAAGCTAACTACTATGAAGGACAATGACCTCATTCTCTGCAAAATGAGAGAATGTATTGGAATTCAGGTGAAACCATACACAGTATTTGTCACAAATTTATATGATACCCCTGGATACTTTTGCTGACCCAGCTTCTACAGAGGCTAAGCTTTGGCAGCTATGCCCATATAGGCTAAGCTATGCTATTTAGAAAGTTGATAATTCATTTCCCTCATTGTTACCAAGTGGTCTGGGGAAACAAAACAAAACAGAAAACACTGCAGTTTGCCCAAAGAAACTTCAGTTCTAGATGATTCTGATTCAGAAATAAGTAATAGTTTAAAAGAAAAAAAGAAAAAAAAAACCCTCCAAAACAGTGCCCAAGTTCGTTCTATACCACACAGGAAAGATGACTTGGAAATAATACCAGATTCATTACATGAGGTTAAAATCTAATGAGCTAAAGCTCTGAGATGTTATAGGCAACATTCCTAAAGTATTAACATCAGAACATTAGAATGTTGTGTTTAGTGCCATCCTAAAGCAGCCACTCTGAATGTGAATCACTTTAAGGACTTTGTCCCATATAAATAATAGGTCTGTGACTGCAGTTCACAGTGAATAATATAAAATGTTAATAAACCTTTTAAAACTAAAGAAGTAGCAGTATATTCAAATTATACATTTTATAGCCTATACTATTTAGGAGACTAAATCACATGGATTATTATTTGTTTTTAACTCTAATTGACCTGCTAAAAATGCAGAAACCCAAATTCTATTTAGATGGATGTTCAGTTGTATATTTAAACAACTATTAATGCTCAGTGTTTGCTTTTTTTCTTTGATTAAATCATCAGTGCTTTAAATTAAAGGGGCTTTGAAACATCTGACAATTATAAAAAATTAATGGCTTATTTCTACTTCCTCCCTAAAAATTATACTAATTTTGGCCCAGTGTGGTTTAAACTTTGCCTTTTCCCTGGGAACATACTAGATTTTTTTTTTTAAAAATTGCTGTTCAATTACAGTTGTCCCCATTTCCCCCCCATTACTCTCCCCTGCCCTACCCACCCCCCAACATGCTGAATTTTTTAATAGTCTATATTCAAATCTCCCAGTGTGCTAAATAATGTATAAAATTGTTTTCTGTTTATCTGTGAGTAGATTATATAGTAAGTAGAAACTCTGCTACTAATTTCATGTAGCAGATAAAGACCTATCTTTTTTCTCTTTCTTTTTCTTTCTCTCTTTTTTCTCTGTTTCTTCTCCTCCTCCCCAGCCCTCTCCTCCTCCTTCCTCTTTTTCTTCCTCAGTTTTCTGAGCTCAAGAAGTTAAAGAATTGCAAGTAACTAGGTACTTTATTTACATTAAGTAAATGCCAATCCAAATATGAATTGTCTTTATATTATCTTCTATTGGAACTGCAACAATGGAAAATTGTAATATGAAATTATAACCTACCCCACCATTCTTTAGCACATTTTTTTCTGTAAGTGCTGACTCTAATATGTAGTAGCTTATAAATGAACAGCATGTTTGTATAAGAATCCTAGGAACTAATTTCAAAATATACAGACTCCAACCTTCAGGCATCCTAGCTCTGTGAGATTTGCTGACCTTCAACCATGAAGACAGTATGACATGAAGCTGGGATGATGTAAAGCCAGGATGACAAAACCAGGATGATGCACCCCAGACCATCACTTGTCTTGCTGGCGTGGACTGTGCTAGTCTACACATAGAGAATTTTTCGATCCCCTCCCTTGATCCTTTTGCCTGTTCCCCATTCCCTCCTTATAAAATCCTCTGCCTCCACTGAGAAGTAGAGATGGACTTTGAGACATGAGTCCCCCATATTCTAGGAGATGGGCTTTGTAACATGAGTTCCTCATCTTTCAGATGGCCAGCATCTATTTGCAAATAATCCGCATCATACCTGTCTCTCGAGTGAGTATTGGCTTTCATAGTGGCAGGCAGCTGGACCTGCTTTCAGTTGCAGAACCAGTGTCTATTATCAATATTTGACTGTATGATCAAATGTCAGCTAGCATTTTTTCTGTTCTTTTAGAAGCTTCTCCCACATCAAAGGCTATTTTTACTTAGATATAATTTCTCCCAAATTTATTATATTAACTAAGTTGCCTTATATGTTTATTTCTAAAATAAATGACTAGGGTATCATTTTTTTAAATTATATTTTATTGATTATGTTATTATAGTTGTCCCATTTTCCCCCCTTCATTACCCTCCACCCTGCACACCCCCTCCCACCCACATTCCCCCCTTTAGTTCATGCCCATGTGTCATAAGTTCTTTAGCTTCTACTTTTCCCACACTATTCTTGCCCTCCCCCTGTCTATTTTCTACCCACCGTCTACGCTACTTGTTCTATGTACCTTGTCCCCTTCTCTCCTCTTTCCATTCCCCTATTGCTAACCCTCCATGTGATCTCCATTTCTGTATTTCTGCTCCTGTTGTAGTGGTTTGCTTAGTTGGCTTTTGTTTTAGGTCTGGTTGTTAATACCTGTGAGTTTGCTGCCTTTTTAGTGTTCATATTTTTTATCTTCTTTTTCTTAGGTAAGTCCCTTTAACATTTCATAGAATAAGGGCTTGGTGATGATGAACTCCTTTAACTTGACCTTATCTGAGAAGCACTTTATCTTCCCTTCCATTCTAAATGACACTTTGCTGGATAGAGCAATCTTGGATGTAGGTCTTTGATTTTCATGACTTGGAATACCTCTTTCTAGCCTCTTCTTGCCTGTAAGGTCTCTTTTGAGAAATCCGCTGACAGTCTGATGGGAACTCCTTTGTAGGTGACTGTCCCCTTATACCTTGCTGCTTCTAGAATTCTCTCCTTCATTTGAATCTTGGGTAATGTAATTATAATGTGCCTGGGTGTGTTCCTCCTCGGGTCCAACTTCTTTGGGACTCTCTGAGCTTCCTGGACTTCCTGGAGGTCTATTTCCTTTGCCAGATTGGGGAAGTTCTCCTTTATTATTTGTTCAAATAAGTTTTCCACTGGTTGCTCTTCTTCTTCCCCTTCTGGTACCCCTATAATTCGGATGTTGGGACGTTTAAAGATGTCCTGGAGGTTCCTAAGCCTCTCCTCATTTTTCTTGAATTCTTATTTCTTCCTTGTTTTTTGTTTGGTTGTTTCTTTCTTCCTTCTGGTCCACTCCATTGATTCGAGTCCCAGTTTTGCTCCCATCTCTGTTGGTTCCCCATGCATCTTTCTTCATTTCACTTATTGTAGCCTTCATTTTTTCATCTAGTTTGTGACCAAAATCAACCAATTCTGTAAGCATCCTGATCACCACGGTTTTGAATTGTGCATCTGATAGGTTGGCAATCTCTTCATCGCTCAGATAAATTGGCTCTGGGGCTTTGATTTGTTCTCTGGTTTGAGCCATTTTCATTTCTGGGTTTTTTTTTTTTTTTTTTGGTTTAGTTGCGGCTGTTATGTAGTGAGGGGTGGAGCCTCAGGTGTTCCCCAGGGTGGGGCAGCCCAGTCACTGGGTAGTGACGCTGTATGTGGGGGTGGGGTCTGAGAGGAGATAATGGCGCTTGCTTTGCTCACTTTCCGATTCCAGTTCCTTTCACCGCTTCCCCTTTGCCTGGATTATCTGCACGTGAATGTGGGACCACCCAGTCAGCCAGCTGCCTTGTGCGGCCTCACTGGGTCTGCACAGTTGCCGCCCCATGCCCAGGGTCTGCTAGTTGCTGCCTGTGCACCTGAGGGCTGCCCGCCACTGCTGCCTGCGTGCCCGGTCTGCACCTCTGCTTTTTCCTGCTGCGACTCCGCCCCTCTTACCGGTCTGGATGAATCGTTGTTGGACTTCCAAACAGTTTGATTTTCTGAGTTGGGGTTGTTTTCTTGTTTCTAAATCTTTGTTGTCCTTAATTTTGGTTGTGAGAAGAGGCACAGTGTGTCTGCCTATGCCTCCATCTTGGCCGGAAGTCTAGGGTATCATATTATTTGGACATGCACTAAAAGGTTTCTGGTACCAATTCCAACATGGGGGGGGGGTGCGTGTTCTCATCCACACACACCACAAAGCATTTGTCATACACGAGCAGGATATCCAAGAATTTAATTCAGTCTGATAGGTCTACTAGGAAATTGCATTAGATTTCACAAGTAAAGGGGCTCAGTACTACAAGACTGCATCCACCTCCCATTTCAGATGCCACCCCAAATCCAGGTTGTAACCTGGGCTTTTGACCAACTGGCTATAAATTAGAAGTCCCCATGACCCTTTCCTTTGTTTGATTAATTTTCTAGAGCAGCTCACAGAACTCAGAGATGTTTTACTTACTAAGTGACTGGAATGTTTTTGTGAAGGAATATAACTCAGAAACAGCCATATGGAAGAGATGCATAGAGCAAAATACAGGGGAAGGGGTGCAAAGCTTCTTCTGTAGGTGTGAGCACCTCTACACGTTCGCCAACCCAACAGCTCTCCAAATCTCATTCTTTTGTTGTTTTATGGAGGTTTCATTGCATAAGCATGGTTTATTAAATCATTGGCCATTGGTGGTATTAATCAATCTTGTGTACTTTTCCCCTCCCCAGAGGTCAGAGATTAGGGGCTGAAAGTTCCAACCCTCTAATCACTAGGTTACTTTCACTGGCAAATGGCCCCCATCCTTAAGTGATTTTCAAAACTCACCTTATTAACATAGCAAAAGACATTTTTGTTCCCTTCACCTGGGAATTCCAAGTATTAGAATTTTGTGCCAGAAATGGCACAAATCATGAAGATCAAATATATACTTAATGATGATCAAATATACATTTCTTATTATAAATCACAATAACATACATACTTACACACAAAGTCACTGGATCAAGAAGTGTTAAATTTTAAAACCTAGAATTCATTGAATAATTCAAAGCTGTGATCTGATCTGAGCTTCAAGATTTATAGACTTTCCAGAAAATGTCATCCTACCATTTTATAATATGCTTTTGACTTAACCATTCTTTAATGAGCAATTCCAAGTTAATTGGAAACTAAACTCTTCTGGAAAATTGTGGATAGCACTGAAGGGCATACCTAAGAACTATTCCATGACTGAGAGAAAAATACATGTCCCTGTAAAAGATAGCTTTATTTTGACAATGCATTAGGTGGAGAATCCAGAATCACTCCTCATTTGTAAATACATATTTCTGTCACCGAGTCCATAGTGGCTGGTGGAGCATTGCTATCTCTTTTCACAGGTGGCATTACCCTGAAAGCTGCGTGAAATACAGGATGACTTTCTATTTTCTTTCAGGAAACCTAAAGGCAAAGAATATCATCTTCTCTCCTTCTTGTTTATGAATGTTTCTTCAACCATGTCTGAACTTAGAAATTGCTAGTTTATATTTCACTGCAAGTGGAAGCTTCTGAGTCACAGGGTACTATTTTTGGTGAAAAGTGTTACCTAAGCAACTTTGTGCTTTCTAATGTGAGGGGTGAGTTTCAGTCTATGTTTAATAACTGGAAAGCTTCTGAATGCCTTGAATTATTACATTAACACATTATTTGGTAACTGAACTTGACTTTTTTTGCTGAAGTCAATTTAACAAATACATCCAGCACAATCTTTTTCTAATACCTTCCCCATCACCTCATCTATATGTTTGCTTTTCTGGAATTTATTATCTGTGATTCTTACTGAGAAACTACTACTGAGTGCAGTTCGAACCTACATGAGAGAATCAGGAAAAAGGATGAGCCAGAGAATTAGCAAATGAATCCACTGGTAAAATGAAATTTGTCCTTAAGTTTCTTTTTAAATGCTGAGAATTTCTATTAGGGGATCTAAGTTCAGGGAGATTGGTTCATTTATTGTGTGAGAAGCTACCTTTGCATGGTTCTCTTCTTTAAGAAGACTCAACTGAAAAGGTACAAATTAATCAATTAATAAGCACTGCTCTTCTTTAAGAGATTGTAAAAGGGTGAGTATTACGCTTTTGACAGTTCTAGAGAGTCATCTGATTAAATCTTTAGTAATGTTGCATCTGACAAGAAGACAAATTCCTTTTCCAAAACATGTTTTAGCAGAGAAAATAAAATTAATTTTTACTTCCCTTCTCTTTTCCCCAGCCAATAAGTGTCTGTGGCTAAGAAATCATCAATGATGTAAACTTTCCCAATGTGACCCAAAGGAATAATACATTTTCTTCTGAATGTTTGCAGAGGCTTTTCCAATTGAAGGTAAAGGACCTAAAAGACACAAAGGAGTAGATAAAAGTAAACACATTTATTAAATACTATTTGCCAAGTACTTATATAAGCTATGATTCTTGAAGTTGCAAGTAAGAGCAATGAAACAAGAAATTTGCAGGCTGATATAATTAAAAATCCATGGACAGAATTGACGTCAGAGACCACTGGACCAAGGGTTCATATGGCATAATTAGGGCTGATGTCCATCTCAGGCTTTGTTAAGGACAGGAGGCTGAAGGACTGAGGTGACTGTGTAGCTCAAGCTTCACGTGTTTGAATCTAGTGACAACTGCCACTTTCCTACAATTCAAGAAAAAGCTAGGGGTTAGCTAGGTGGACCTTTTGACTTAGTTTTGATCATTGTGTTGGTCCCTGAAGCACATAAAGGATACAATAGTGTTAACCTAAAAAATACTAAGCCAAAGTGACAGTCAACAAGCAATTTTTTGAAATCACAAAGAATACCTATTTGGGAAGCAATGATTTAGGCAGAAGCCTGAATACTGTTCTGGTTAGGAGGTGGAGGTATGAGTTTTTATGAGAAAGGGAAGGATTTCTTTATGTGCAAATAAACTTATTTGGTACTAATTCTAAAGAATATCTCTAATTTTCCATGTGCTGGTCAGAATGTCTGCTCTCCTATTAGCTTTGTAACAGTTGCCTGAAATGAGATGTTTGTTTGGTTCAGTCTAAGGAATGTGTGAAGAATGTCTGCCACACAGTCTCAAAAGGACATGCTGGTATTGTTACAGAGCACACACACACAGGGCCAAGGGGGGTACGATATACTATTACTGAAAGGACCCCCCCACTAGGTTCGATAGTCCATCGCCATAGGAAAGATGTCTCTCAATGCCAGAGATTTGTGAAAGGGAAAGGAAATGTTTATTTAATGCTATACAGACTTAAAGTAGTGACCTAATGTCTTCATTAAAATATCAAAGTCCTTTTGGATACCCATGGACGTCCACAGAGCTTCCTCCTCCCCCTGCCCTAATTCAGGGTACTATAACTCCAGGAAAGAAGCAAACATCCGTGATTCAGGCTGCTGGCACCACCAACTGTGTTGCCATCCAGGCAGGATCTCTAATTAATCCAAAGCCATGTGGCACCTTCTCATGGCCTACTGGCAAGAGTTCTTTGTATCCATTTTCTTTCAGGCAAAGTCTCTCCTGCTTCCCAGGCCATGCGGCTAAAGGGAGCACCCCAAAGCTGTGTGGTCCTTTTCTACTAAGCTGCGGGGGTCCCTCCCCAATGGCTGCATGTCTGGGTTTAAATCCCCGCACCAATCTTCCTCTCTACTCCTCTTTCCGACTCCTCCTACTATCAGTTACACCTGCCAACATTCCTGTATTATTCCAAGTTTACTGGGCTGCCATGGTGAATCTGGGCCGGTGTGGCCCCATGGCATGGAGCCAATCTTCTCCAAGCTCTCATGCAGGCGCTGTAACCTGGGGGAACTGCCCCCCAGTCACATCTTGCGTGGGGGGGAGTTCCTTCCATCCCTCTGGCTCAGAGCATGACCACAGCTATTTAACACATCTATGCAACCAGTTGAAGGTTATAGATATGTTAAATGACCGTGCCATGGATTAGCTGCAAAGCTGTTGCTGTACAAAACAGCTCTGCATGTTCCTGCTCCATGTGTCCCTTCCCCCAACTCACACCTGTGCGGGAAGGGGTGAGGACATCTTATATCTCTTTCTAATATTTCCTGGACACCCTGAGCTCTGGACCTGATTCCAAATCCCTATTTTGGACCCCCCTCTTGGCTGCACCCTGTATCAGTATTTTTGTTAGGACTTAGAATTGTTAAAAATCTAAATGAAGGCCAGGGGAGTGCACTAAATCAGATCTTTCTAAAGGATACTGTTGAGAACCTAAACCACCCATATACTCAGCATAGACACTGGGAAACAGAAACCACACCCAACTATCTACAATGACAACACTTTACTATTCCTCCATCTTCATCTGCATACTTTGTTTTTCCACAGCTCTCCTTTCCATGTTAATGATTTTACTGTTCATCACAGGAACTTCCAAAAATACCTAATGACTTATTCAGTACACATTTTGCCCTAAGGTTCTTTGAACCCTCACCTCAAAATACTCATAATACTAAAATACTAGCTTCTGTATAAATTAATGGACAGAAACCTCATTTAAATTGGAGTTGGGGGCACCAGTAGGGAAAGCTCTCATTCCTTCAGAGGCTAACATGAAGAACTGTTGATTTATGTCTCCCAGCTTCCTCTTCTCTATAACAAGAGTATCCTCTGCTTTGTTTCGTAGGACTTGTGTGGGTAGCCATTAGACTTCATGTTGTGAATTGCAATTCCTTACTTTTCCTGCATAAACCCATTTTCAGGAGAAATATCTGGCTATTTATTTGTTTAAGGTCACATCCCCCCCCCCACTATTTTTGAACTGTTGTATCATGATGCTTACCTAATCCCAATCAAGTTTCTGCATTGAAAGCAGCACCATAAATCAAATTTACAATTCCCAATGAATTTTGCTATTACAATCCCCTTCTGAGGATAGTCAGATCTTTGCAAGGTGGGTTTCTCTTTTACTGTGGTAAGCAATAAATTCAGCTTTGCCTTATCAACAGGTTGTACTGATAGTTGAGGAAACATCTTTTGACAGTGGTTATCAACCTAGTAGGACCAGTTTGTGTCCCTGAAGATATTTGGCAATGTGTAGAGACTGGCAGTGGGGGAGGAGGGTGGCTGCTTCTGATATCTAGTGGGTAGAGGCCAAAGATGCTGCTGAACATTCTACAGTGCACAGGCAAGTCCTACAAAACAAAGAATTATCCTACCCAAAATGTCAATAGTGCCAAGGATGAGAAATCCTGGCCTATAATAATTCATGGCCCTTCTGCCTCCTCTAGGTAAGTCAGTTATATTTTAAGCTACCTCTCTGAATATATGTGCTATTCCAAGTGCTAAGGTGATGGTTAAGCTATTGATGGCTCATTCTGATTATATAGAACATTTCAGTTTTGTCCTCAGAGGAGCTTGGTTGAGTTGTCAGAAATTTTAAGTTGAAGAGACATTTAAGATAGCACCCTTCAAGGCCAGATGTTGTGGGCAAAACACAGATGTTTGCAGACACCTGAATTCTAGCCTATAATTTGTTACAAATCAGGGGAAAGTTACTTTGGGACCATAATCTAGATCTATAAAATGAGGGCTCTGGTATTAGTGGCTTTCATAACCCTTAAAAGCTTCAGTACCTTAAGATAGTATGAGTTAGTTGATGGTCTGACAATGTCCAGGTCTCATGAAGAAGGGCATGTGTTTTTTTTCCTGTGCAGATTGAAGCACACTAGAGAAACTTCCTGAGTCAACATAACATAATAGAGAAAATGACCTGGAAAAGCTGAATACTTCTAGTATGTGGCCCTGTTTTTGTCTGTGTCCCTGAGGTTTCACAACCTGGGTATATATCCCTGAAATTATTAAGGACCCTGTTTAGTCACATTAAAAATTAAAAATATCATTAAAAAAAGTCTTAATTCCCAAACTCCAAACCCATTCCCAATACACATGTTCAGATGTCTTCTATCTCTTTCTTAATTGGAACCAACCCAGGCTAGCAAATACAGAATTCACATTTTGCTATTTCTTCATCACTCCCCTGGTAGAATTACTCCTTTTCTATTTTCTTGGTATTTTTGAACACATACTTATTTATATTACAGTTCCAGTTTTCTCTTTGACTGATAGGTAACGTGTAAATAAGTAAATAAAATCACTTTTTTGCAAGCTGCCTGAAGCTGTTTCACTTCCCCAGGAGGTGATGAAGATTTCATATGAAGAGATGAAAAACTATTTGAGGGGGGGCAGAGGGTGGGGGCATTATAATGGGAATTTGATTATGCCAAAGCTAAGCCCACAGGCTGTTCTGAAAACAAAGTGCAAAAATGAGAAGCTAAACTGTCCTATAATGTCACCTAAAGTGTTGTCCTCCTTAGGTGAGGGCATTGTTATAATATTAGCTGACTTTCAGTTCTTGCTAAGCAGGGTGAAAATATGGGGATAAGGAGAAGAAGAGAGAGAACATTCATTGATTTGTACAGAAATAAGCTGTAGAAAAATGGATGCAGAGGTAATGCCTAGAAAAATGCTATGGGAAGGGAACAAATGGAGGACTTCTAAAAAATGTATGGCTGATGGGCTAAACATAGGCAGGAAAACATATCTGATATGAAGTTTTTCAGTTTTTCTTTCTTGCATTGTAATTATGTCATTCAGTAATTTTGGCCTCCTCTGAAACCTAGCGGAAGTATTAGTGATGCTTGAAGAATTAAAAGAAAAGTTTTGTCCAAAATGAGTCAAGTAAAAAATAGAATTATACCATGGCAATTATAGGATGGCCAGAATGATAAGAGACAGAGTTGGAAGAAGTTTGTTATGAGATGAAAAACAATCAGAGCAATGCAAATTGTTTTATAGGGTTGGTCCAAAGCACTTGAACAGGGAACTAGACTTTTATCAGTCACATGACAGGTGGAAGCAAATTATGGTTATTTGGAAATTAAAGAGAGGGAAGACCTCTCTCTTTATTGAGTAGAATTCTGAGACACTGCATGGTTTTACCTTCTTTATTCTTTGCTTATGGGACTTGAAATACTACATATGCTCAATAATCATTTGTTAAGTAAAATAGAGAGAAACATGTGAATGAAAGAAAATCAATACTGAATTTCCAGGACCATCTTCCAGTATTCAAAACATTATAGGGGTGGGTGGGTAGAGGTGGAAGAAGGTAAAGGGGGATGAATGGTGATGAAAAAAATACAATAAAAAGTTTAGAAAAAAACATTTATAGTGTGCAGTTATTTCTCTGTAGCTATCTACATAATTGCTTTCAAAAAATCAATAATAAGAAAATAGGGAAGTATGAATATGTTTTGACATTTACTTGCGAGCTTTTCAGAACTCAGAATGGGAGGAAAAAGGACAGACTGTAAATAATACAAAAGGCAAGGCAAAGAATAAAGAAAATCAAGGCGATTACATTCTGGGCTAATTTCTTGGTCCAATGGAAAAGGCAAAATCTTCTCAACCATATAAAAGTACTCCATAAGTTTGGTGAGTCAAGTGAATATCACCTTTAAAAATTAAAAGACAAAATAAAAAAAGAAAGAAAAAATAATGTATGCTTACCTAAAATTGGATGATATTTTGCATCATGGATTAAGTGCACTAGGAAATTATTATTTTCTTTTTATTTTACCAGTCTAGAGAAACTGAGAGAGACCAAGCCAAGCCAATTTGTCAGGTGACTTAATAGCCAGCAGCAATTTAATAATTACCTGACAAAATTAAGATGTCTGACACCTAAAAATGTCTATATTTTATTTTACTAAAACTTTAGAATTTAAATGCCTATAGATATTCTTGATTTGAACTTCATGAGGGAAATGTCCATATCTGTGTGGTCTTATTGTTTCGGCCAGAGGTAGGCAAACTACAGCCTACCAGTAGTCTGGCTAGACAACCATTTTTATAAGTAAACTTTTATTGGAACATAGCTATGCCCATTAATTCGCTTATTCTATATGGCTGCTTTTATCCTACAAAGGCAGAGCCAACTAGTTGTGGCAGAGCTAATGTAGCCCAATAAGCCTTAAGAGTTTGTGATGTGGCTCTTTACAGAAAGTGTTTTCCAACCCTTCTTCTAGTTTCATGCTACTCAAAGTATGGTTCATTGGCCAGCAGCATAAGTATCACCTGGACTTTATTAGAAAGGTAGCATCACAGGCTCCAACCCAGACCTATTGTGTGTGTGTGTGTGTGTGTGTGTGTGTGTGTGTGTATTAAATCCTCAAGTGATTCACATGAAGTTTGAGAACCTGTGTTTTGGAATAAAGTCTGGGTCTTAGTAGATCCCAATAAATAATTTTTCAATAAGTGAATAACTATGTCAGTCTGTGACCATTGAACTCAATCGATAGATGTTTATTTTCTGTGGATAATGTACCAGATCCTTGGCTAAGTCTTGAAATTGAGCCAGAGAAATGGTTCTTGCTCTCAAGTTGTTTACAATTTTATTTAGGACAGAAAAGTGAAACAATTTGAGAATATTAGAACAAGGCTCACATGATAATATGCTGGTTGTATGTTGCAAGTGGTAAGTGATGAAACAGAAATCATATTGGAATCTGAAAGGAATAGAAAAATTCATCAGATATGAAGGGCTTTAGATTGATTAGGGTAGTGTCTCGAATTTGGTTCATAAATACAAAACTGGGGAATGAAGTATCCCTTAGTTTATTCAGGGTTTTTTTGAATTACAAAGAAGAGATGGAATATGCTTAGACAAATGGTTCTAAGTCTCTTCGGGAAGTGGATAAATGCATGAACACATGGCAAGTAAATTGGGCTATAAATCAAGGAACAAAAGATAGAGCTGAACCTTCCAGCAGTTGAAATGTGACAAGAAATACCTGAACAGCCTCTGATGAGATAATTGATATGACATGGTAAATTAAATATCTACCATAGAATTAGTTATGGCAAACCTCATCTTTTTTTCCATGTTAAATGCTGATTTCATAAGAATAAGACAATTACAAAGTCACAATCCTGCCACCTTTTGTTTTTGCTTTTGAGCTCTTTGTGAGCACTAAGTGGTTTGATGTCAAATTCTTTCCTCTCAGAATAAATAGCATTTCTCAGAAAATTCAGATACATTTTAATCTTCAGAAGACTATTCTCCACTTGACATAATTAATAATATTCAACAAAAATAGAACACCCAATCTTTAGATAGAGAAGCCCCTACCAATCTATTTGTGTTATATTTTTCAAGTAAGGTACTGAGACTATAATTTTGCATTTAGAATCTCAAAATACCACTCATCAGTGTGGCCTCTAATTGGCTTTCTAAATTGAGAGGAAAAAAACTTTTTTGTTGCTTTTGTATTTATGGGGGTAGAAAAGAGTTATTTGGGTACAGCTGATAAGAAAAACCTGATTCTTAACTACCATGGATTGGACAGCTCTAGAGTGTTTGACTCACAGATTTCTACATCCTCAAATCCAACATTCCGACAATCTCAGGTCATTTACTGTGCATATATTCTAGTTTTATGAGCTGTGAAACACTATGGCTGAGGCAACAAGGAAATGGAGTGAGTCCATCAGTTTGTAAACTAGGAGTAAGTTTTTACATTGCTAGTGCTGAACTCAGAACAGGCAGGAGGATGTTGTCATGCTTCAGCTTTACCTTCTTCTCTAAGCCTGGCTCAAAGGGTGTGTGTATGTCTGGAGGCTGAATATGGTGGCCTGAGACTTCTAACTCACTCTTATCACCTCATCTTTCCATTCAGAGGACACAGACCCAATTTGAATACTAATATTAGAAATTTAGAATCTTGAATTCAGGAAGGGGATCTGAGATATCTTGTGCCTTTTCCAGCTGTACATCTTGCTCCTCTGTTTGAATTTGAAACTCACTCCTAATGAGTTTTCTATGCCATAAAAAGTAGGGTCTGTGTGTTTGGGGTACTGACAGAGTTTGTCGTGTAGTATCATGGAGAGAACACTTGAGTTCTGATCCTGGTGACAGTAAAATGCCATTCTCTCTTATAGAAGCAAGCTTTTCCACTGGGTGTTGGTTTTCTTCTCTGTGAAATTAAAAGGGTAGATAAAATGCAGAGGTCCCCAAACTGGCTCACCATCAGAATTACCTGGGGCAGACCCTTGCCTTCATACCTCTCTCCCAGACCCTCACCCCAAGATATTGATTTGTTTGTTCTAGGTATGGCCCAGGAATCTATATTTTTAAATATCCATAGAGTGTCCAATTTTCAGAAGGATTTGGGACCCTCTAGACTAGATGATTTCAGTGGTTTCCTTTACTGGGAAAAATATCTGTCATGATTTCATTTCAGTTAACTAAGCAGTTCTAATGAGTATGTATTTTTAAATTTCTATCGCATGTTATATGGAGCTCTGTTCTTTATATCTTTTCCATATATGAATATAATTTCTTAGACATAGTTTTTAATATTCAATATCATATTTATAATTTAGACTTTGTCTGGCTTTCTTATTTATTGCTGAAGAAATTGAAGAATGGATGCAAAATGATAGCTGTATTTTCCTGATTTCAAAGTAGCTAATGACTTATGTTTTCTATAAAATTCTGTATCCTTTTAGTCATTTAAAAATATTTAATGGGGACTTCTGGCCAAGACTGAGGTGTAGGTAGACACACTGTGCCTCCTCGCACAACCAAAATAAGGACAACAAAAATTTAGAAAAAAAAAACAACAGAACTGACAGAAAATTGAATTCTGCAGAAGTCCAACAACCAAGTAGTTAAAATAGACACATTCATCCAGAGTGGTAAGAGGGGCAGAGTCAGCGGCCAGCAGAGAGGGGTCCCAGCAAGAAAAAGGGGTGGCTGGCAGATCTGGGCATGCAAGTGGCTTCTGGCAGACCCTAGGTGTGGGGTGGCAGTGGGCAGACCCAGTGAAGTGTGCAAGGTGGGTGATTGACCAGGTGGTCACACATTCACACATAGATAAACCAAGTGCGAGACAGACAGAACAACCCAGCACCCCAGCACCCCAGCACGGAGAAATAAAGCCTCAAGCCTCAAACAACGATTGAAAACACCTGAGGAGGTTGAGGGGCTGGGAGAGACTCCTGGCCTCACAGGAGAGTTTGTTGGAGAGACCCACAGAGTCCTAGAATGTACACAAACCCACCCACCCAGGAATTAACACCAGAAGGGTCCAGTTTGCTTGTGGGAAGTGGTGGAAGGCACTGAAATCCGAGAGAGAGAAGAGCAAGCACCACTGTTCCCTCTCTGACCCCACCCCCATATACAGCATCACAACCCAGCAACTGGGTTGCCCCACCTTGGTGAACACCTAAGGCTCTGCCCCTCATACATGACAGGCATGACAAGATGAAGAAATAATGGCCCAGATGGAAGAACAGATCAAAGCCCCAGAGCAAATACATCAAAGTGACCAAGGATAGCTAACCTATCAGATGCACAGTTCAAAGCCTTGGTGATCAGGATGCTCACAGAATTGGTTGATTTTGGTCACAAATTAGATGAAAAAATGAAGGCTACAATAAGTGAAATGAAGGAAAATGCACAGGGAACCAGTAGTGATGGGAAGAAAACTGGGACTCAGATCAATGTAGTGGACCAGAATGAAGAAAGAAACAACCAAACAGAAAAGAAGGAAGAAACAAGAATTCAAAAAAATTGAGGAGAGGCTTAGGAACCTCCAGGACATCTTTAAACATTCCAACATCCGAATTATAGGGGTACCAGAAGGGGAAGAGGAAGAGCAACAAGTGGAAAACTTATTTGAACACATAATAAAGGAGGACTTCCCCAGCCTGACAAAGGAAATAGACTTCCAGGAAGTCCAGGAAGCTCAGAGAGTCCCAAAGAAGTTAGACCCAAGGAGGAACACACCAAGGCACATCATAATTACATTAGCCAAGATCAAAATGAAGGGGAGAACTCTAGAAGCAGCAAGGGATAAAGGAACAGTCACCTACAAAGGAGTTCCCATCAGACTGTCAGCTGATTTCTCAAAAGAGACCTTCCAGGCAAGAAGGGGCTGGAAAGAAGTATTCCAAGTCATGACAGGCAAGGACCTATATCTAAGATTGCTCTATCCAGTGAAGCTGTCATTTAGAATGGAAGGGAAGATAAAGGGCTTCTCAGATAAGGTCAAGTTAAAGGAGTTCATCATCACGGAGTCCTTATTATATGAAATGTTAAAGGGACTTATCTAAGAAAAAGAAGATAAAAAATATGAACAGTAAAAAGACAGCAGACTCACAGTTATTAACAACCACACCTAGAACAAAAGCAAAAGCAAATAAGCAAACAAGTAGAACAGGAACAGAACCACAGAAATGGAGATCACATGGAGGGTTAGCAACAGGGGAGTGGGAGGAGGAGAGAGGGGAAAAAGACACAGAGAATAAGTAGCATAGATGGTGGGTAGAAAATAGACAGGGGGAGGGCAAGAATAGTGTGGGAAATGTAGAAGCTAAAGAACTTATGACACATGGACATGAACTAAAAGGGGGGAATGTAGGTGGAAGGGGGTGTGCAGGGTGAAGGGGAATGAAGGGGGAAAATGGGACAACTATAATAGCATAATCAATAAAATATATTTAAAAAAATTTAATGGTGCTTGCTGTGTGCAAGGCACTGTCTTAGGCACCTGGGTTATTAATAAAATAACCCCAAATTCTTATGTTTATTGAACTTATATTTTCTATTTTATTCTATTATTTTTTTAAAGGTTTTATTTATTTATTTTTAGAGAGGGGAAGGGAGGGAGAAAGAGAGGGAGAGAAAAATCAATGTGTGATTTCCTCTTGTGCACCCCCTATCAGGGACCTAGCTCACAACCCAGACATGTGCCCTAGACTGGGAGTCCAACCAGGGACCCTTTGGTTTGAGGGCTGTCACTGAATTCCCTGAGCCACACCAGCGAAGGTCTGGTCTATTCTATTCTATTCTATTCTATTCTATTCTATTCTATTCTATTCTATTCTATTCTATTCTATTCTATTCCATTCCACTCCATTCCATTCCATTGACTTTCACTTCCCTATGCACAAATTACAGACAATGTCATTCTGCTACCAAATACCCTTGGACCGTCTCCTGCTTACTTGTTTTTGTACCATGATTTGACTTTGGGTCCTCTTAATTTCTGTTCTCCCTATTTTCTGGTGACTTTATTTTTCAATGACTGCTACTAGTGGCCTCTCTCCAACTTTCACAGGACAACTTGCTTTCTGAGGCTTTTCCTACACTTTTGCTCCAGAGACCTCTAGTTTCTTTAATTTGCTATTTACTAAGTGAAGCAATTTATCACATTTAAAAATTGTTGTTCAGGTACAGTTTTCTCCATTCCCCCACCCCCCATCACTTCCTCTTGCCCCATCCACCCCCACCTCCCATCCTCATTCCTATCCCTCTTTGGCTTTGTCCATGGGTCTTTTATACATGTTCCTTGATGATCCTTAACTTAACATATTTTAAAGAGATATTTAGATAACACACTGTATAAGTTGATCCTATTTATGGTTAAAGATAAAAAAATCTCAACTCAATCACGCATTAAAGAGAATTTATTGGCTTAGTAATGGAAAAGTTCAGTAATTAAGTTTGGCTTCAGTTACACCTTGATCTGGGTAACCAAGGAATGCAATCAGGAGTCTGCCTCTCTGCATCTCTTGATTGTTTTCCTCTGCTTTGGTTTTGATATCAAATAGACTCTCCTCATATGGTTGTGCATTGAGGGTAGCCCAAGACCACCCCCAGCTTCAATAATTTGCTATGAGGACTCACAGGTATCAGAATATAGTTGTCCTCGTGGTTATGATTTATTACAGTGAAAAGATACAAAGCAAAATCAGCAAAGGCAAAAGCTGCACAGGGCAAAGTCCTGAGGAAACCAGGTCCAGAGTCCTTTGCCAGGGCAGTCACACTAAGGATGCACTAATTCTGCTTAGCACATGTGAGATGTTGTCCACCAGCGAAGCTCACTATAGACTCAATGCCTAAGGTTCTGTGAGGGACTGGTCAGGTAGGCACCTTCGGCTTAGCACATGCTAAAATTCCAGATTCCCAGAGGAAAGTAGGTATTGAGCATAAACCGTATTGTTTCTTACAAATATTTGAGGCACCAGGAGTTAATCTTACCTATTAAAGTAGTGAGAACTTTCTGAAACCTAAGTTCCTAGATGTACTCCAAAGACAAAGGGCCAGCCTTACAGCAGGCCTTTCTGAGAATAAGCAGTGTCAGGCCTGCCTGTTAACTAAGCACAGGTGGTATCAGTGGCTCTGGATGTACAATCTCCAAGACTGGCAACTCCTCCAAAAAGATGCATGCTTTTTCCAATAAATCTAGAAAAGTCTGTATGTCAGAGACTGGCCATATATTCTTCAAATCCAATTTCTCTCACTTCTGGGCCCACAGGGGCCCACTATATTTATGAGCCCCTTCCTGAGTCAGCCATAATCTAGCATTCTTGCCAATGGAATGTGAGCAGAGGTGATGCAGGGTACTTCCAGGCTAGCCTATACAATCTCTCCATTTGTGATTCTCCATGTTCTTCCCATTGAGGTCCATGTGAAACTTAGGATGCCAAAACATAGAGCCTAAGTCCCTGACTCCCTACTTTGTGAAGAACTGCCTTCAATCAGGAATCCACTTGGGACTTTAGTTTGTTTGAATCATTCCCTATTTTTGGATCAATTTGTAATGGTAATTAACATTATCTTACCTAATACATTTGGAAATCATTCTTAATTGGCTGGTTTAGGTCACATGCCCCTCCTAAAACAATTGCCATTTGTCATTTGTGAACATATTGGGTATTTCTCTCATCAGCTAAACTTATATCATGTGCTGGTTCCTGAAAATGGTTCGGTCCTTCTCATAACATCTGAAAGGAGTAAAAGTGAAGAGGGAGTCAGGAGGTATTTTCCCCTCTGAAAGGGCTGAATAATTTTTTCCAAAAGACCATTGAATAACATTAGTAAAAAACAATTTAAGGTAGCTTGAACAAGTGTCCAATATACAGATTATACATTCTCGAAGTCCACTGAAGCCTACGCTCTGTTTTTTTCCTGCAGCCCTTAATAATACTGGCATTCAGTAAATTTGTTGAATGTATGAATGCATGTAAAGAAAGAAACCAGAAAACCAACTCAAAAACCTTGTATTTCCCTCAAATGCAGCATTATTTAAATGAATTTGAATATTTCCATAGTCTCTTTCTTCATTTGCCCCTGTTCAAGCATAAGCTCAACTGCACTTTTTTTTAAACATTTTATTTATTTATCTTTAGAGGGGAAGGGAAGGAGAGAGAGAGAGGGAGAGAAATATCAATGTATGGTTGCCTCTTGTGCGTCCCTTGCCGGGAACTGGCCTGCAACCCAGGCATGTGCCCTGAATGGGAATCGAACCATGATCCTTTGGTTCAAAGGCCCACACTCAATCCACTGAGCAACACCAGCCAGGGCTCAACTGCACTTTTAAACTGAGCATGAATTTAATGAATCAACAAAAGTCCCTTTGTAATCTGCTTGTGTCTGGGCTGTGTTTATAGAGTGTTCAGATCCTCAGGCATCCTTGGAACTAAGGAACAGAGACATAGGCATGGCAAACAACTACAGCAGTAAATGATTTATATTGATAAACCCAGTGGTGGTATACAGAACAGCTGACCACAATATATGTTCTAGCAATTTGTGTTTTAACTTACAAAAATTACCATAAATAATAACACAGAAGGAATAAATAGTCATTCAAAAACTCACTACCAGAGGTAAGCAATATGAACACATTGGCCTAGTTCCTTCTAGTCCTTAGTCATCTGTGTGTGTATATGTGTGTATCTCCTAGTTATTATGCTCCGCCATGTCTGGGAGTTAATGCTGGCACAATCCATTACCAGAAAAACCTTGATCTCCCTAGGAGCTGTCAAGTAAGTGTCTTACAACCAAAAGTGTGGTACAAAAGTGTTTTTTTACTCTTCCCTTAGGGAAGTTTTTCAATTGATATTAAATCTCTTTAATTAGGTACTCAGAGATCCTTTCCCAGTTGGATTTCCTTTTCTTCCCTCCGTGTTTCTTCTTTCCCTCCCAAATACACTCAGGGCTCCAGATCCTTCCCATCCTTTCTACATCTCTTGTGTCCATGTAACCACTTCCTAAAATGTCTTTTCTACTATAGAAAGGCAACAGTAGATACCTACAGTTTTCGGATTGGAGCATCTATAAGGTAAACAACATCAAATAAAAATAGGAGTTATTTCATAAGTTTATTATGAATAATTACATGTAAAGCACATAAAATAGTGCTCAGCACATTTTAAGGACATTGCTATTATTATTGTTGTTGCTCTTACTATTGATTTCCTTTATAACAATTTTTTAAATTGCCCCTACTCCCCAGGTTGATTTCCTTTAATAACAATTTGAATGCATTATTGTTCTAAAGTCTCCCTTCCTATCATTGACAATGATGGGATAATGTGTAAAGGGAGCAGAAACTCTGTTTTTTCATGCATTTATAGTTTTACACAGTTGGGTTCATACTGAATATAAAAAATGTATTTCATGCATTTTCATTCAGATTTTTTCATAAGCATTTTCTCATGTAATTGAAAAATCTCCATGTGAAGTATCAAAATCTAGCAACAATGGTGTTTTAGAACTTTAGATGGAACTCTGAAGTCTTATCAGCTTGAGGGTCAGAGATTGTCTATTTCCAGCAGTAAGAACCCATTCATGAATTACTGTGTACCTGAGCCTTAATAAAAAACCAATGTATTTGTTATATTTGTGCATTTATTCATTCAACTAATATTAATTGACTTGTACTATGTGTTGGGTACCATGATAGGTACTGAACATATCCCAGAGAGCAATTTAAATATAGCTTCTACCTCTATGAAGCTTACATTCTGAAGAGAGAGTGAGCCATCAAATAATGACATAAATATATTGCAGTGGAGGCAAAGCACAGAGTAATAAGAGATAATACTTTAGAAAGCTTGTCTAGCTCTGGAGCTGGCATGGTGGGAGTGGGTGATAAGGAGGGAGACTTTAGGGAATTATCTCTAGGAAGAGAGATTTGAACCAAGAGTTGAACAATGAATAGGAGTAATCAAGTTACAGGGGCTGGGAGAAGATTTGGGGTAGAGAGAAGATCATGTGCAAGAACCCTGGGATGGGAAACAGAAAACCTGTTTAAAAAACTGAAAGAAGGATCTACAGTCATACCTCCCTGAATGTGCCCGATCTTGTCTGAAAAACTGAAAGAAGGCCAGGGTAGTCGGAATATATAGAGAAAGGACAGAAATGTGGTGTGCATGGAGAGGAAGAATCTTTGTTAGCCCCATAGGGGATTTTGCACTGTCTTCTCAAAGCAGTAGAGCTCTTTGAATAATTACACACAGAGAGTATACCTGTGCAAGACACTATCAGCAGAATTCAGAGAAGAGACCTCTATTTCCTTTGAAATTGTATAGATCATATTGGACAACAAAAAGTTATTTCCAATATGTAAAATGTTTTTGTAAGAAACCATAAGCATACACATAAAATGGCCACCAAAAATTATAATTGTTAAACTAAAATGCTGGGAGAATAGTTGGCCACTTGTGTAAATCAGAAGTTTGATGGACCTCTTTATTATGTCTTTCATGGATCTAAGAAAACAAAATTAGTATTGCTTAATAGATCTTGCTAGACAAAATCTTGCAATTAATGAAGTGATTTATGGGGATAGGAGAACACCATTAAATGAGATGCTCAATTACGAACAAAGTTTGGGAAACATCAATGTACAATGAAGATTGGATTGGGGAAGGAAGTTAAGAGATGTTAAAGATTAATTTTCTGTGTGTGTTTAAAAGGAGAGGTCAACCAGTGGAAAGCAAAAGGATGACAGCTATCTATAGCCTCCAGCAATTCCCCAGTGCCTAAGTATTTCAAGATTTTACCTATGGCTGGTCTCACAGTTCTTTAGATAAAACTGCTTTGGACAAAATGAATGCAGATAATATTCTTGGGGTGTACATGGTGGTGGCTGTCTATTATAGACAATAGGTTAACAGGAAGTAACTCCTCATTTATATGATTTTTGATAGATAAAAGTCTATGCTATCCTCCAGATATTTGCACTATCCAATTCAGAACACATGGATATTTGGAAATAACTGGTGACAGCACACTTTACTATTTTCCTGAATATCTGATTTATATACATAAATGCCTATATGACCTTATATGTTTTTCTTTGTGATAAGACATTTTTAGAAAGATCCAGGTTCATTTCATAGATCCCATCAGATACCTAACCACAAGGAGCAGTGGTTCTTGCCCTTTTGTGTACCTCGGTATCACCTGGACGAGCTTTATACCAACATACTGGCAAGCACCATCCCCGGAACTTCTGGTTTAGTGAGGGCCAAATATTTCCATTTTTAACAAGTTCTCAAGTGATGCTGCTGGTCTGCGGACCACACTTGGAATATCACTGCCATAGGAACTCCTTACTTTTGCAATCAGCCAGGGAAAAATTTGAGGTCCAGGCGAAAACAAGAGGACAAGAAATGTTCTTGTTAGCCTTAGTTCTAAGACTCAGAAAGATTATTCAACACAGAAATCATTCACATTCTAGTTCAAACTCATTTTATTCAAACATAAGATTTATTTTACCAATCACATTTGCTCTAAATGTGCTATATTTTAAAAGTGAAGATGAACTGAAGTAAATTTTATTTTGAAAATATGGAACATTACAGAGGTGTTAAAAACCAAAGTCTGGGAATCACCGTGACAATGACTCAGCTTCCTGTTAAAATAAAATGAAAAACATTTGTTCTACATCTTCAAATTTGGAGGATTTCTTTTGAATCCCAGAACAAGTGTTTTTATTTATAAGCATTTAGATTACTTTTGTTCTGAGGCATTGGACAGGCAGCCCAAATAACTCAGTTTTGGTTTATTGCTTAACTTGACATAATGTGTCTAAGTTAATATATATGAAGATAGAATTGAAACAAATTATTTATCCAAAAACGATATTGATTTCTTGCCTTTGAAAAAGCTCTATTTCAACAATGGTTTAGACAAAAGAGCAAATGGGGCAAACTAGGAAAATATAGTGACTTTGGAACTGTAAATAAACATCACTCTGTTTTTGCTGTAGATTATAGAGTATTCTTGTTTTGCTTTGTTTTTAAGTTCCATTTGTGTGAGCATGAGCAACTCTGGGGATCAGTTTTAATTTTACAATGTTGAAATTGAAGTAGATTGATTTTTAAGTTTTACTCTATAGATTGATTTTTAAGTTTTACTCTATTCTTAGCATTCCATATTTTTTCCTTTCTTTAAAAACTATTTTATTAAAGTTAACTCCCAAGTATCCTGATGCTCTAACCACACTTGTAAAGAAAATTTAAACATTGTTTTCAATCTCAGAGAATTTACAGCTTATTCTGATATCACAACTATGCTATTTCTGAATATATTTTCTACAAATTCTGAGTCAATATTGTGTCAGTATGAATGCAGATAAATGGTGTTTCACAACCAGCTTTCCAAAATAAACAGGTGATAGGAGCAATGAACAAATACAATTTTGTTGATTTCTGTATCATTTGTTGATTTCGATGGCATAAATACCCCTGCCGTGGCCACTTTCAAATCGCCAGTGTGGCACTGCTGCCCACAGAGAGGTGTGCAGCAGAGCATCATCGTGCAGGATCTGCCTCATTAGAAATAAGTAACTTCAAGAGCATAAATAATAGAAAATATAGTAAAAATTAGAAAATCATAAGTTTTGAGTATTTATTAGTCTTATTTTTAATAGTTTATGTAGTTGTAAATTTACATATTTTATTTTTTTTGTATTGGAGTGTTTAAAAACTATCTTACAAATTCCCCAAAATGTAATTATTTGCCCTCTTGGGCTTATATGAATTGGCTGTAGCACACCACTTGTCTTCTCTTTAAGCAGATGCCAAGATAAGATAACATGTGCAATACATTTATTGGGGGATATACCCACCAAAGAAAATAGGATAAGAGCCAGGGGAGGCTGGGAGAATCCTCAGACTGTGATGTAGATTTGACCCCTAGTTAAAATGAGGGACAGTGGAGGTTGTGGGAAGTGACCCAATAGGCTCTACATCTAAGGATAGTTTTGGGGGCCATCAGGGAGCTGTGGAGCCCAAGTCAGCCATCAGAGTTGCTCATGTTTCCAGGAACAGGACTAGCTTGGTATTACTGCCATACTCAGTCATTCCCTGTGGGGACCATGGACTCTAGGCAAATGCTAAGAAGGATTTCAGAGGAAGCTGCGGCCCTTGGTCAGTTCAGCTTCCTGTACTTGTGTATCTGCCAGGCAAAATCCTATGGTTGTGCTGCTGTGTTATATGTTTTCCTCACCTGTTCAATCACCATAAGTTTTTTTTTAGTACCCATATATGATCATGTTATTCCTCTCCTCAAATTGAGTGGCTCCCAATTACTCTCAGAAAATCCTCAAACTTTCCATCACAAAAGAGACCCCACAATCTGGCCTGAGATTCCTTACCATCCTCAACTCTCTCCACTTTCTAGGATCTGACTTTACCAGATTTCCTGTTCTCCATTATACCATTCCCACCTTGTCTATCCATCTGCCCATCCATCTAAAGAGTATTTTGTGAGCATCACAAATAATGTAAAAACCTTGTTAACCATGGTGTTAAATGAGCAGCTTAGAGATTCATGGGAGAAAGATACAAGTAAGCAGATGAGTTTGAGAAAGGTGGAAACACTGTTAGCTAATATGACTAGGATGGATAGTCATTTAAGTAATTTTTTATTAAAGAGTGGATTAATAGAAATTATAAATATACATATACATACCATATACATATTACATATACACATAAATGTATGTGGTATGTATATGTATATATCATATATAATTTCTATTATATAATATATACATATGTATGTATGCATGTGTGCATATATGTATTGTATATTGTGTATATATGCACATATGCATTTATGTATGTGTATATTACACATAATTTCTATTATATATTTCTATTATATAATATACATTATATATGCACATGCATATATACACATACATTTAGGTGTATATATACATATGTAATATGCATGTGGTATATGCATATATATAATTTATATTAATCCACTCTAATAAAAATTACATATATGTATAAAACATTTTACTTTAGGTTAAAAAAAATATGTGCAAACATTTGCTATTTTTTTTAGTGTGAGTCCACTGATTGAGATGCCACTTCGTTTCTAGTTGTCTCACCCTTATTTACTTTTAAATCATGTTGTGAGCATTTATGCTAATTTATATTCTCATGGATTTGGCAGTTTTTTCATGTTTCTTTTTCAGTTTATCCACTGAGTCAGGTGGAGTTTGGCTAAGAGGAAGACTGTATTGAGTAGTGGCCAAGAACACAGACACTACGGATAGTCTGAGTTTGAACCACAACTCTCTCACTTAGCTGTATTACCTTGAGAAAGTTAATTGCATTATGGAACAATTTTCTCTTCTATAAAATAAGGATGTAATGATAATAGTAGTTACCTTACATGTTTGTAAGGATTAAATGTGTTAATGTATGTAAAGTTGTTAAAAATACTTGGCACATAATAAATCCTATATGAGTATTAGTCATTATCATCACCATCATTGTAATGGCAAAACAGAAATAACTACAAGTTGCTATGGAAATACTGAGGCTGGACCAATTTTAGAATGTCAGGGAAAGCATGGGAAAAGAGACACAAGAGATGAGATCTTGAAACATAACAGCAAGAATATATCTTGATTGCATTTGTGGCTGCCCTGGGGCCTACCACACAGCATGGCACACAGCAAAATGTGGGTAAGTGCCTATCAGTGGTTAACTGAACAGAGTTGGACACCCAGAAAAGACTTGTGGCTAAGACAGGGCCAGAAGAAAATGCAAATGAAACCTAAACAGTAAGACAAAAAATAAAATAATATAAAATAATAAAAGAATGGGAGAAAAGCACTGACATTATCCTGTACTACTAAAGCATGACATTTTACTCAGTTATTTTCAATAAACTTTCTTTCACTTGCTAAATGCATTGTTAGACATTAATTGGTTCCATACACCAATTAGAAACCAAATTGCACAATGCTACCTCCTAAGAAAACTAATTTTTCACATGGATAATTGCCATCGGGTTGGATTTGTTCTTTTTATCACAATTATTTGGCCTGTATTTGCAATTCAAATAATATTTCATAATTTCTTTGCCTGTGCAACCATATACAATTAACCGAAGAGAGATGAGGTTTAATGCTTAATTGTAAAATATCCTTTTAATGGATTTGGACTGTACTTTTATTATTTAATGGTACCTGTTTGACTAAAAACTTTATTATACACCTCAAACAAACTTCATAACTAATAGTAAAACTTACTCATTTTCCCTCCACCTTTTTTGTAGACACAACAAATGGAAAAGATTATACGCTATAAATTTATGTAATGTAAGTGTAAAAGATGATTTCCCTATATTTCAAAATGCAATCTTTCATACAACGTTAGATATTAATTAATTTGCATCTTAGAGTCAATCTTCCATAGCTTGATCTCTTGGGCCTAGGTAAAATCTAAAATAGCTGAGTAATGATTCTAAATGATCGTACTAATTGAACAATATCAAGACCAGATTGAAAAATTATAGCAGATAATTGTCAAAATTTACTTAAAAATTTTAACTTATTCTATATATAATAATTGCATTAATCTTTAAGCAATTTAAGATTAATAACCATAGAGTTTCATTCCATCTGCTATAGTCAAGATGCATACTAACAGAAAAAAGTTATATCCTTGCCTTTTAAAAATCTTGCGTCTGAGGATGGCTTGGATAGTCTGTTTAAGAATGAATTCTCTAGTAAAATACCCTGAATTTTCATCCCATTTACATTATTTCTTAGCTGACTGGCTCTATAAAACTATGTGTATAAAAGCTGGTATTATAAACTATCATTATCATTCTTATAGTTTTAGATCAGATACGTACACATCTGAAAGAAAGGAAGATGGCTGTGCATTTGTAATATACTGAAGTAACTGGGTAAAAGAAAACCTATTCAGAGTAGAGAGCTTTAATTTGGACAGTGCTTAATAGTTTAGAGTGTGATTTCTATTTTGAGCATTACCACAACTCGGGAAGATGTGTGGGGCGTTCATTGTCAATGCTTCCGTGTCACAATTGAGAAAACTGGCATCAGTGAGTTTATGCATTATTGATACTCTTTTGGTTTCAAGTGAAAAGATTAAACATAAATTTTCATAAAGGAATTCATTGGTTTCTGTAGTGAAGAATCACACTGAGACAACTCCAAGATCTGGGAAGAGCTACGTGCATGGGTGCCTTAAGGACTAGAACTGGGAACTCAATTCATGTTGAACTTTCTCTTGCCTCTGTGATTCTTTTCTACCACAGAGGTGACTTTTCTCCATGGAGAGCCTTTTTTTAGTGCAATAAATAAATCCTAGGGAAGGGTGCTGGCTGGCCCTGCTTGGGTCACATGATTGCTGGTGCCAAGGAGATGCTGTGCTGCGATTGGCCAGGCCTGGCTCATGTACTTCCTCTGTGGTCAGGATTGGAGATTTGGAACCATTAGAAGTGAAATGTAAAATTACTGGGCAGAGGATAATTACCGAGTGTCATGTCCCTGGTGACCAGCGTATGAAATGTGGTGAAGCCAAGATTCAGATCCTTGTCTGACCTCAAATGCACAGCCATTTCCCCTTTGTCCTTGCCTTCCCTTTGTAGTTTCTTCCCCACTGCCATATCTTGAGCTCAAACGTCAGTTATTTTTCCTGTGGTCTAGTCTCTAGTTAAATAGATGCTGTTTTCTTTATAGTAATCCTTTGTAAGGAATGTTGCCACATTGTTCTTTTTAAATAATAATTTCCTGCTTGAAAATCTTTTAGTGACTATGAAACTAAAAATGGTCTTTTTACCCTTGCATTAAAAAAACTCCAGAGTATGACTCTACTTAAATTTAATACTTATTTTGCCCAGCAACTCCATCTTTCTCAGAAATTGAGCTAGCTATTGGGACCTAAATGTAATTTAAGCTTGTCTGTCTTCATTTTTCCCCTGGTGGCTCTTTTTTCACTCTAAAATATAATTTCTCTCATTAATGCTCACTTTAAATTATTCCTTATGCAAATAAAGAGCACAGTTTAATCCAATTTGCTAGTGAAATAAAATTCAGTTAAGAAGAAATTCTTGGATCTAAGATATTTCAAAATCTGCAGTTTTTTCATGGGATTTTTATTTTAGATGCCATGAGAAAAATGCTTAGATAAAAATTCCATGGAAAAAAATGAAAAAAGTGCTAACAGAGAATGGCAATATGTTGACTGTTGAAAGAGAAAGTTAATCTGGACAAATGAGTAGGTAGGTACCCATTGTAGCCTTTGAAGGAGTTGGCTGGCCTAATCATTGTCTGATGCCACAGAGGTAGGAGTGAAGAGGCTAGGATAAAGCTGGCCTGTTTCAGATGGAAGGCCTGCCCTACCATGGTGAGAGCAAATGCAAGAGCCAATTGGAAACAGATCCAAATGTCCTGTTTGGGTGTGTAGTGAATGCTCCATCTTCCACTTGGAAATTCATGCTACACATTTACATTAAAGATTTTGAGATGCCTTGTAATAAACAAATACACACATTTTTAAAGTTGTTTAACTCAGTTACCCAATTTATTGATCATGAAAACTTCCCTCTTTTTCTCCACTAAGTATACATATTAACATGCTTGGAATCCAAATTGGATAATGTTAGATCATACAGAGACTCTGATTAATTCATGAATATTTGTTTAATTTCTCAATGCAATTCCCAATTTCTAGTAAGGATGAGGGACACATCACATTTCTCTTCAGATCTTTAATGGTGGTTAGTTCACTGGCTAAATGCAGCATGCAATCAGCTGATTATAATTGATTATTGAAAGCATGATGAAACATCTTATTGATTGAACAAAGTTATGTTAAGGAATGACCCTGACTTTGGATTTTAAATCAAACTTTACCACTAATTAGTCATATTATTTTAGGTAAATGACCTTATATCTCTGATAATTACTTAGTCATCTATATAATGGGGAACCTATGTATACCATTCTAGTGTTCTAAAAGAGCCACTTAGCAGAAGGCCTAGGTACTTGATAAATGTTGACTCTCTTTTTTGCCTAGAGTTCAGTGAAAAATAAAATTTAAGTTAGTGAGATGCATTCTTACTTTGTAAATTACATGATTAAATTCAGTGGAGAGTTTTTTTTTTTCTTGTTTTAAATAACAAAATGACCTAAGTCAACGGCTAACCATAAAAACAACTCAGGAATTTGTTAAGTATACCAAACCTTAGACATCACCCAGATGTTCTAAATTCCAAACTCCAGGAATCAAGCTTCTATTTTAACAAATTTTCTAAATGATATTATGTAATGGTCCATATCATGCTTTTGGGCTCCCTGATCTATGTGTTGGAATGGATACATCTCCATTTACCTCACTGATTCCTCATGTGCTAATGCAGTCATAGTTCATTTCTTTAACAATCTAGGCATTAAAACGTACAAAGCTGTCTTTGACTTTAAGTATGGTATAAGAACATAAGCATTTATGGCCTCTGGTTACAGCTGACACTCCAATAAAGAAAAACTAATGGAATTAAATAAATATAGACCTACCAGGATGAGAAAGGGAGAAGAGACAGTAGCAAATGAAAGATGTCAACATATATTGGATGATGGAACAGAGATAAAGGAATGGACTTGATGAGAATGAAACATAGATGAAAAAGCAGAAGACTAAGTGTTTGCAGAGGAGGATCCTGATGAAAAGTGGCCTTTCCATTTTTCAGAAACTCAGAAATGCTTGTCATTTGGAAGCATCAATCAGTATAAAGAAAAGTTAAATACCAAGACTCCATCCTCACTTCTTGGTGCTGACTGCCCTCCCACCCCGCCCCTGCCATGCTTTTTTTTTTTTTTTTTTTTTTTTTCTGATAGAAGCTCTGGGAGACCAGATAGAGTAGATGGTATGATTGAGGTACCAGTCTGATAAAAGAGTCAGACACATATCCATAGTTCTCCTTCTTCTCTAGCCCTCCTTCCCTAAATGCCATGACCAGTCCATATTCCTTAGAAATACTTCTATGCTCTTTAGTAGAAGCACTCACATTGCCAGATCACTATACACTAGTCCATAGGTTGGCCCATGTACAATGGGAGTCTAAATTGCTTTAGTACCTTCTTATTAAAATTAAGTGGACAAAAAAAGACCACCATGTATTTGTGGTATGACTTCAATATGGAAGAGTGAAGTAAAAGCACACAAAAATCAACAGGAAAAAAAATCAATACTAAAAGTAAAAAAATAAATTGCATTTTAAACTGATATTCTTGGAGAAATAAGAAAAGATTATCCATCCATGAAATAAGATGACATTTTATGAAAAAAATGAAGTCTTAGTAATGATAATTTTAATAACTAAAATTTAAGATAGTAAAAGGGTTGGAGGAAAATGTCAAAAAACATACAACAGGTCCATAGTAGCAAAAATGTGGGAGTTAATCTAGGAGCTCCAATATCCACCTAATAATGTTATAGGAAAAGAGATGGAGAAACCATAATGGGGAAATGTCAAGCAACTATTACAAGAAAATATATCACACCTGAAAATAACAAAGATAAAGGGAAGATCCTACCTTAACAGAGAGGAAAGAAGGACAATGAAAAAAATAGCAATATGTACAACATATTGGGTGTCAATTGCATCAAACAAATACTGAAATATAAAAAAATAAAGAGAAATACTCTATACTGAGTGAGAATATTGAACTCTGACATAAGAGAATGTATTTAATAAGGACATTTTAAGAAAAGGAAAATTTCAGACATTTTTAGTTCTTGCACCTGTCTCAGGAAGCTGTAGATATATTCTCTATCAAAATAGGAAACACACTAAGAAAGAAGAAAACATGGAATTCAGGAAACAGAGCTTTCTCCAGAGCAATGTTTCATTTGATAGTGATGGGAAGTCCCAGAATAGAAGCTTTGTAGCAGACCTACAGGCACATGAGAACCATGTGGAATGGAAGAGCAGAAGGCTCCAGGGAGAGTTCCCCAAAGAGAAAAATGGAAATTTTGTATTTGACATCATGAAAAACCATATGGAGAGGTGTCTGTATGTTGTGGGAATAACTAGCATAGCTACGCTGAAAAAATTTGAAGGTATTAACATAGAAAACCAAATTGTGATGATTTATGTAATTATGGTATAAATATATTAGAAGAATGGGTCTGTAGTAAATAGATCTTCATGCAGATGATGGAGAGTGACCTAAGGAAGGTAAACTTTTATGTGCTATAATATAAAGTCAATGTATAATGTTTACAATGAATAAATTCAGAAATAGCAATATGAATGTGTTATAATGATCTGTAGCAGTAAATAACAGAAAAGTTAAACATAGTTAACTGGGTGGATGAGAGGGTAGTTGAATAAAAATACTTCTTTCCAGTATATCTTTTGTTATTGTTTCTTTCTATTAAATCTCTGTATATTACTATGATTAAAAATAAAATTTATTTAAAATGCACAAGTCCACTAATTAGTAGCATCACATACTGTATTTTTTTCTTCTTGAAAAATATAAAAATAAGAAGAAAAAAGTGAATAATGAAATTTCACTTTTGCTGGGAGGTTTTCCAAAACCTCCTGGTGTGTTGATCTGCATGACAGTTCACAGCATTAGAGATTCAGAGAATTAGGTTTTTGTGCTGTATTTATTTTTGACTACCATAAGATCTTGTTATAAATGAAAAAATACTTCAATGGGGACTCTTAAGGCAATTGTTCTTTGCAGATGATATCTACAAAATGTGATTATCTCTAATGGCATTATCCTACGAGGTAATAAACCAGAGCAGGGCTCCTACTGAGAGACTTCTTTAAGGTGATTTAGAGAGGAAGATGCATATGGTTATCTCCAAACTAATGGAGGAAAGGGTTTAAAAATTGATCGTTTAGGGTACATAATGATTCTCTTCTGAGTTCTGGAAAGCAAGATTGAAAACTACGTGAGGAAATGGAATCAATGACTATGGAATGGCAAGTTGATTTAAAATGTAGGCTTCATTATTATTCAGGTATAGCCAGGCTAACAGATCAGGAGACAATTGCCATTGCAAAGATCATTTGTTACTCACAGTTCCCAAGAGGAGAATCATGCCATACTGTGCAGGACACATGAGGAAGAACTAGGGCTGCTCAGAGACAAAGGGAGCAAGGGGAAAGTATGAGCTGGAACATTTATTGTGGTTTTCATTGGAAAGACAAGATAAGGGAGGGTAAGCAGACTTAGGATTGGCTAGTTTGAAAAAAGGTAGCAGGCTGTGGCATACTGGGTATATCTGTAGTTGTCTAGTACCTGGCCCTAGATGATTAGGACAAAGGAGCAGTGCCTCCTGGAGTACAAGAGCCAGATAGAGAAGGTGGTTTGGAGTATGGATTCTGGATTGGTTAGTTTGCATGTGAAAAGCACACTCCCACAGTGTTTCTTACTATTTCTTTCTTTTAAAAAAATTTATTTATCTATTGATTGATTGATTGACTGATTTTTATTGTTGTTCAAGTACAGTTGTCTCTATTTTTACCCCACCACACCTCCCTGTCCCACCCATCCCCACCTCCCACCCTCAAACCTACCCCCTTTGACTTTGTCCATGTGTCTTTTATACATGCTTACTGAGGCATGTATATTGGTTTATAACATTATAAATTAACATCTGTGAGTACTACATCATGCTCCCCAGCAAAAGTCTAGTTTCCATTTGTCACCATACAATTGACCCCCTTTACCCATTTTGCCCTCTCTCCACCCATTTCCCCTTGGCAACTACCAATCTGCCTCTATAAATTTGTTTTTGTTTTGTTCTGTTTGTTCACTTATTTTGTATTAGTTTTTGCTTTTATATCCCACATGCAAGTAAAATCATGCAGTATTTGTCTTTTTCATCTGATTTATTTTACTTAGCATAATACAATATACAAAGGTCATCTATGTTGTTGCAAATGGCAGGATTTCACCTTTTATGGCTGCATAAATATTCCACTGCTTATATAGTTAATCTTCTTTATCCATTCATCTATATTCTTTGGTTGTTTTCATTTATTGGCTATAAAAACCCTAAAGACTCCACTAAAACACTATTAAAAATGATAAACAAATATAGTAAAGTTTCAGAAATAAAAACAAAAATTTCTAAATTTGGGAGTGCAGAAGGCCCCAAACAACTGAAGCAATCTGATAACAAACAATAAAGCTGGAGGGATCACACTCCCTGATTTCAAACTATACTACAAAGCTATAGTAACCAAAACAGTATGATACTGGCAGAAAAGCAAACATAGGGATCAATGGCATAGTTATTTGCTATTTCTAAAAAATACCTAGCTTTGGGAGGCCCAGTCTCTCTGCAGTTGGTGAAATCCCAGATGGCAGAGCATCAAGAATACAAAAAATAAGAAACTATAGTTAATGTATAAGGGAACCAGAAGGATGACAAAGATGCAAATGCAGAACAAAAAGGCAAGAGGAATAATCATAAGTTTTAGGAGTCTTTCAGAATTAATTAGACCTTCAGTCTTTGAAGGCATAGGTCCAATCAGAGCAGGATTGCAGATGGGGATAAAATGGACCCAGCCAGGGTCTCTAGAGTAAAACCTTCGGGCCTAGACATAAATCAGTTCCAGGGCAAAATAAGAAGTGAATTTATTTAAATAAAGAGAATGTGATGTTGAGCAACTCAAACTAATTCAACAAAATTTGGGCACATATGGTATGATAGACTCTGTGCTAGACACTGCAGGGATACAGGTTTGAGTAAATGAAGCCTATTCCTTCATGGAATATGAAATATGTCAAAGAAGTATGACAGGTCAAAATAATATAAAATAGCAGTTGAATAATTCAAATGGCTTTGTGATTATACAGAGGGAAATGGGTGGAAATGGCAAATAGATGCTGTCTTCAATTCTAGCACCTGTGGCTAATTGATCATGATGCCCCTTATCTCTCTCAATCAGATCTGATCTCTGACTTGTCTCCACAGTCTCTATGAAGCCACTGCCAGTGAATGAAAGTTAACACACTTGCCATTCTTCAGTAGATGGTCTAAGGTGGGAGACTGAGGACCAGAAAACCTTCCTGGATGAATAATGTTTAAGTTTGCCTAGGAAGGATGAATGAGTTTTCAAAGATGTCTTAATGAGAGTTGTGGTAGTGTGGGTTTTTTAAAAAAAAATCCCCACCCAAGGATATGTTTATTGATTTTTAGAGATAGAGGAAGTGGAGGAGGGAAAGGGAGAAGGGAGAGAAAGAGAAAGAGAGAGAGAGAGAGTCCAATGTGAGAGAAAAACTTTTATCAGTTGCATCATATACGTGTCCTGACTGGGAATCAAACCTGCAAACTTTTGGTGTATAGGACTATGCTCCAACCAACTGCTCCAGCCAGGTAGGGTAGTAGAGTGGTTTTAATAGCCCAGGCAGCAGGAACAAGTGTAAACAGCTGTACAGTTTGGATAACTGGAGAACAGTAATGACATAGTCTGGCTGGAATTTGGGCTATTTTTAAGACTGGGATGACACATAAATTCAGAAAAGGTGGTTGGGTCACTCTGAATGCCATATGCAAGGGTTATAAAAGTAAAGTAGCTAATACTCCTGTGTGCTTACAGTGTTTCAAGCAGTGTAATATTCTAAGATACACAAACATGCACACATATATATACACATATACATATATTATGACCAACATTATATATAAGTGAAATAGATACTATATATTTATTATTTAACTATAGCTATTCATTAATATATTTATTATATAGTAAACATATATCTTGCTTATTACATAATATATTTATATGAGGTCTGTCTGGAAAATTCTAGCCATCATTAATATAACAAGAACAGTTTGCATGATATCAATGTAACCTGACAGCCAAGGAGAGTGGACTGGAATGTGCCTGTGTGAACAATGACGACTTCATTGTACTAGTCATTGGGGATAGTAGACACTACTGAGTGAGCATGTGTGCTGTGTAGCCATCACTTTCAAAACAACAGCAAGTAGAGCAACAAATAATGCATCAAATTTTGCATTAAGTTGAACATTCCTTAGCAGAATATATTCCGATGGTTCAGAAGGCAGCAGCTATGGGCAACTGGTGATTGTCAGCTTTTTCACATTGCTTCTGCTCATGCATCATGTCTCGTGCAGAGTTTTTGGTGGAACATCAAGTCACCCAGGTGACTCAGCCCCTCTACATCCCAGATTTGGTGCCCTGAAACTTCTGGCTTTTCCCAAAACTAAAACTAAAACTATAACTTTGTAAGGGAAGAGATTTTGGACAGTTGTTGAAATTTAGGAAAATACAACAGAGAAACTGATGGTTATTGGAAGGACTATGTGAGATCCTAAGATGCCTACTCTGAAGGGGACTAAGGTGTCATTGTCCTATGTGTAATATTTCTTTTAGCTTCTTAATAAATGCCTCTATTTTTCATATTACATGGCTGGATACCTTCTGGACAGATCTCGTACATATATATAATATACATCTTACTTGTATGTTATATATAACATTGTTATAATTACCTACAAGATATAGACAAATAAACCAAAAACTGAGAAATAAAGTAACCTACTTGAGTGTGCATAAGCAATAGAGGGCAGGACCTAGATCTAAAAGCAAGCAGTCTGACTCCAGAAACCTTAGCCATTATACCATACCACATCCTAATATTTGATAGTACTATTTAATTTGTAGAAACTGAGAAGCTGTTGATTTCCAAGGTAGATATTGATGCCATTGAATATGGGCTTTAGAAAGATCTGCTCGGAAACAGTGTATAAATAGTTAGGTAGTGGTAGTGATGGAAAGAAGTCAGTGAATTTTTGCCTATTATGATTTTGTTGGGCTGTGTTATAGAAGTGCTTTTATGAATTGTCTTATGAATAATTAAAAACCTCTGAATTCTATTTCCCCCAGGAGTACCATTGCATGCATAAACAAAGGAGCAAGAACTGATAGAACATACTTGAAAAAGGAATTGAAAAGCATCTATCATATCTATATGCAGCATGAAGTGAATTCCTGAATCTCTGAACTTTTAATCACATAAACAAGATTTGTGCCTGCAGAGTTGGCCTATTAACATGATTCATTCAAGTAGCACCCCTCACTCCCTCAGACAATCCCCCTCCATTGTTCCTGTCAATGGTCATGTGTATAAATTCTTTGGCTAGCCATTTACTATGCTGTCCTTTACATCCCCATAGCTATTCTGTAACCACCATCTTGTATTTCTTAATTCCTTCAGCTTTTCACACATACCACCCCACAACCCCACCCCTTTCCCATCTGGCAACCATGGAAACTTTCTCTGTATCTATGATTCTGTTTTTGTTCCACTTGTTTGTTTATTTTCTTTTTTGGATTCAATTATTGATAGATATATATTTATTGCCATTTTATTGTCCATATTTTTGATCTTCTTTAAGAAGACCCTTTAACATTTCTTATAATACTGGTTTGGAGATGTTGAACTCCTTTACCTTTTTCTTGTTTTGGAAATGATCTGTCCTTTGATTCTAACTGATAGCTTTGTTGGATACAGTAATCTTGGTTGAGGGCTCCTGCTTTTCATCACTTTAAATATTTCTTTCTCAAGGAAGAATTTGTCAAAGGAAAGGGATTATTTTTTGTTTGTTTGTTTTTCTTAGAGAATGAATAAAATTAGAAGGAAGTTTATTATAGCATAAATGCTTATTATAGCCTGTGGGATTCAGTGAAAGTATTCCTTGAGTATTCACATGTTTTTATTCAGGAAAATATTACTTCAAATTCATAAAAAGCCAAACTCAATTTATGCTCCACATTTATGTCTTTCACATTGTAGTAAAATTTGAATGGGGATGCAATCACTGACTATATTCTTTTTTAAAAAAGTTTTGCATAAAGTTTAACATAGAACTCTTATATTTAAGGGGGCAAAGAAGGCACAGTGCATATCATCCTAATGGTAGTGTTGGTAAACCACTTCCAAATTACGTTTTACCTCCTGGACTGGATTCAGCTCTTTATTAAAGAGCCACATCTTCATTAGCTGGCTGGGTATTGGAGGTCTGCAAGACTGCTATGGGGGCTGATAATTCCAAACCCAGTGTTCCCTTCCTCCCATTTTTCCAGGAAATAAGAACTGGGACTCTGTTGACCGTGAATTTGGGAGTAATATTCTGAACCTTGCTGGTGAAAAATAGGCTGAGGGAAAAAAAGTTGCATAAGCCACTTAGCATTTGAAAAGTTTTATTTAAATCATGGTTGCAGCTTCTTGAAGATTTGCTCTATGCAACTGATTTATGGTTCCTGCATAAATCTTTGCTCTTTGGTCTTAAAAAGGATGATGCTAATCACAGCTCTGTAAGAACTATGAAGTTCCCTTTTTTGTTCATATGTTGTATATTTTCCTACCTTCCAGACTCATTTACAGTCAAATATTTTAGTGTTTTTACTGATGTGTTTACCTAGTTTCGGGACCCCAAAATGCTTTGCCAACACATGTTAGTGCCTCTAAGTAACTACATGGTACACTTTTTAACCAAAGCAGTGATTTAGAAAGCTCTAAATCTTCAAAGAATGTACCTGGGGCATTAGAGGCCACAACTGCCAGTTAAACAATATTCTGGGCACTTATTTATTAGCCTATGCTGATAAGACTAATTTGAAAGATAATGGCTGATCTGTTTAAATGAAATGGATTTCAAGTTTAGCTAACCCCTGTGGGAGAAATACAGGATGGTGGTATGAAATAGGAGATTAAAAATTAGTGGCTCCAAAACATAATTTTGACAAAATGACATTATGGCTTTGAATTAATGACACCAAAAATACTGATAAAAATCATATTAAATTACAAAAAGGTGGGCTTGGCTTTAGTCCTCAGTCCATTTTTATTTTCTTCTATCTCTTCATAAGCACCTGAAAATCTTACTTCATTATCCTTAAAAATTAATTAATTTCCCCTTGCTTCTATATGCCTCAATTTGTTAATAAAGATGTTCTTTCCCTTGTCTTGACCCTGATTGTTTCTCCACTTCCCTTCCATTATTCCCCTATGCAAAGTCTTCCCTTTAGTTATGCCTCTGTTTGAGTGCTTCTACTTATTCTACTTGGAATGTCTTCTTCAAAAAATGTCCGGTTGGTAATGTTCTGCTCAAGATGCAAATCTCTGCGTGATTTTGCTCCAGAATTCTCAAGCCCATGTTGCTTTCTTATCTGTGAGTTTCTAGAACTCTAGTCTGTCCTTGAAAATAAAGTCTTATCCATAATTTTATGGCCAGAATTGAGCACAAGACTGCACAAAGAATGCGGTTAATAGCTATTAGTAGGACAAATTATTGCATTTATGTATTTGGCCCATTTTTCTGTTCACTAATTTGGGTACTGCATTATTCAGAATAGGGTAAGTTAATGGCTTATAAAATTAGAGGACATGCACGTTCCTGCGGGTCACTTCACATTGTGTTCATTCCAGGACCTAGACTGATGGAGAAGCCTCTATTGGAAACATTTTTATTGTTGTGTCAATAGGAAAAGAAGCATGACACTCACATCCTGGCTCTAGAGCTTCTACTTGGAAAATATGGAATTCATTTCAGCCTTTTTTGAGTTAACAAAATGCAACCTCTTGAGTTTAACACAGTAGATATGTATAATTCATCCTTAGGGAGGACCATGCTAAAGAAGGAATTGTTGGCAACTTAGTAATACAATCTACCATATAACATATAGCCCATTTTTAAATCACTTTGATGGTATTTATCTTACATACCAAACTATAGTGTAAAATCATTTACAAGAGTGAGAAAGTTTCTTTCCAAAGTTAGTAGCAGGCTGTCTATAATTAATAAATAATTAACAAGAACTTAGAGAATTATGAGTTAGGGTAGGTGACATAATTTCTCATATCCTGGGCTATAATCCCTCTGATGAAATATAGACATAAGGGTACTCTTGCTTGCATTTTTGTATGAATAACCTTATTTCTGACTTCATATATTCCCAAATCTGAAAAATAGGGTGTTGAATGAACCACCTTCCTTGGTGATAACTTTCCAGTCTGGTGCATTTCTCCACAGTCTGCTCCCCATTCGATTCTTGCTGTTCTTAGCACAGGCCATTTCAGATATCTGAACATTGAAGCAAAAATTTCCATAGTGTGGTACAATAAACAATTAAGTGCCATTATCATTTGTTTTTCTCTCTTCGATCTGTGGTAGCATCATTAGCTTTAATTTAATAACACCATCGTTTATCATTGGATACATTTAGAATTCACTTTGTTGGTTTAATTTTTTATTTTTCCTTTTGCAAAACACCCAGCTGGCTTGTTAGAATCTACTGAATTTCTGATGCCCACTTTATTTCCTCTTTTTGTTTTCTTCCTCTCTTTGTCCCTCCTTTTCCCTCTTCTTCCCTCCCTCCTACTGTCTCTGCCTTTCTTTCTGTCTTCTGAATTCACTTTCTTGCATGCCCTTTTTTCTTCCCTCCATTCCACACTCTCTATCTTTAAAATCTATTAATTTTTTCTTTCTCTTCCTTTCCCTCTCTTTTTTTCTTTTTCTTTTTTAATGGCCAACAAATAGGAGTTGGGCTTGACAGAATCTTTCATTTACTGAATGTCTAATTAATACCAGGTACTTTGCTAAGGATATTGGGGCTTTTGAACATCTAGATCAGACTAAATATAGCACACAATATTGTGCTATATTTATGAACACAAAATATTGGTTCTGCCTTTAGAACAAAAGATTGTAAACTTGTGAGTGAAAGCTGTTTGAGACCTTATCTGGAGAATTCAGACATCCTGATTTCTCTTACTCATCCCCAGCAAGAATAAAAAAGGAATGGCTCTACCTCTCTATGTGGACTTATGCTGAATGTCTGAAATAACTTATCTTTAACAGGTCCAGGCAGCTCACAAATTTGCTTTCATTACTGATATTACAGCTCTAGCACCACCTGGGCCCTTTAAATAGTAAAAAGTGCCAGATTCTGTACAGAGTTCCACTGAAAGCTCTTTTAAAGTAAAGTAATAGCAGCTATCCTTCAATGGATTTCAAGCTGATTATGAGTGCCCCAGTTCTTTTTCTCCTCATAATTGTAAATATGATAGTTTTGGGGTTCGTATACAATTCCTCCTCTTATCCAGATGCATGACCTTATGCTATCTTTTCAGGAGCTCAGTATGGTTCATGTTCTGAGAATTCATATGCTCATCTACTCATTCCACAGATAATGTGGAGCACCTCCTATCAGTCAGGTACCCTGTTAGTTGCTGAGCGTCTGCAGTTAAATACTCTGTCCCTGCCCTCAAGGAAACAATCATGTTGCATACAGAGAGATAATGCTACAATCCAAATAAGCCTGTGGGTAAAGACCTCCAAGAGAGAGACCTCTCTTGGACGATGATGTATTAATGATGTAATAATACAATTATTAACTCCAAGGATTCAGGACTAAAACAAGGGATGAGTCATTACATCGCTTAGATATTTTCATTTAGCCAGTGAATAGGAGAAGGAAAATCAGATAGGCTCTCAAATCTAAGAATTGGAAAGAGAAGATTATCATATGTATGAAAGCATTTTTGGACTTACAGACTGAGTGCACTTTTGCATAAGTTGCTGTCTATAAGAATGTTCATGACACCCATAACAGAGAAATGAACTCAACTTGGCTTAACAATAATGGAAAAATTTTGAAAGACATAAAAAGAACCCAAAAGTTCACTGCTTTTCTAGCTTTGATTTAGACTTACTCCAGCATTGCAGTGAGGCCAAGCTTCCTTCCTTCCCTCCCTCTTCCCTTCCTCTTTGTTCCTTTCCTTCCTTTCCTTTCCTTTCCTTTCCTTTCCTTTCCTTTCCTTTCCTTTCCTTTCCTTTCCTTTCCTTTCTTCCTTTCTACCTTCCTTCCTTCCCTTCTTTTTTCTTTTATTCCTTTCTCTCTCTCTCTGCCTTGCCTTTTCTGGATTACATTTAAAATTTAGCTTTTCCTGTGTTCCTAGATGGCTGACTGAATCTCCTAGGGCCATGTCTTTCTTTTGCACAAAAAAAGGAGAAAGAAAGAATGCTTTGTGTCACCATTCTTAGGAACAAAAAGGGGAAAACAAAACAAAAACAGAATTTAAAAAGAAAAAAAGAAATTTTCTGAAACACTGATTCCCACACAGATATCAGGAACCTTCAGAAGGAAGACTCGTTCTTGTATGACAGAGAGGTAGCCAAATAAACACCTGAAAGGAGAAAAGAGATTCTGCCAAGGAAATGGAAGTGATACATAAGACTAAAAGGTCATTTCCTCCTCATTGAGGAAGCTAAAAAACAAAATCCATTTCATTTACAATTAGCCTGGTGGAGCAGTTCAACCATGTGGTAGCAACATAAAATATAATCATTTTATGGACACTCAGGTTGCTTCCATATCTTGGCTATTGTTCATAATGCTTCAATGAACATAGTGTTGTATACACTTTTTTGAATTGGTATTTTGGGTTTCTTCAGATAAATACCCAGAGGTGGAATTACTAGATCATATGGTAGTTCTACTTTTAATTTTTTGAGGAACCTCCATACTCTATTTTATAGTGGATGCACCAATTTACATTCTTACAACCGTGTCCATGTGTAGATGAATGGAAAAAGATGTGATAAAAGGAATGAAATAAAAAGGAAGGAAATCTTGCTACTCATGACAACATGCATGGACCTAGAAGGTTATGATAAGTGAAATAATTCAGAGGAATAAAATACCATATGATTTCACTTATATGAGGAAATTAAATAGCAAAATAAATGAACTAACAAAACAGAAACAAACTCATAGATACAGAGAATTAATTGATGGTTGCCAGATGGGAGGGGGTTGAAGATGGGTGAAAAAGGTGAAGGGATTAAGAAGTAAAAATATGCAGTTGCAAAAATAATCATGGGGATGTAAAGTACAGTATAGGGAAAGCCATCAATAATATTGTAATAACTATGCATGATGTCAGGTGGGTACTATAATTATCACTTCACAAGTTATGTAAATGTCTAATCACTGTGTTGTAAACATGAAGCTAATATAATATTGTATGCCAAGTGTAATTTAAATATAAAAAATATTTTTAGAGTCAGGAACTTCTGGCCAAGATGGAGGCATAGGTAGATATGCTTCATTTCCTTGCACAACCAAAACAGGTATAACAACTGATTTAAAAACAGAAAAAACAACCAGAACTGACAGAAAATTGAACACTATGGAAGTCTGACAACCAAGGAGTTAAAGCAGAAACAGTCAATAATGGTGCACCGAGACAAAGGAATATGGCCTAAATGAAAGAACAGATCAGAACTCTAGAAAAAGAACTAAGTGATGAAGAGATAGCCAACCTATCAGATACAGAGTTCAAAACACTGGTAATCAGGGTGCTCACAGAAATGGTTGAGTAGAGACACAAAATAGAGGAAGAAGTGAAGGATATACAAAGCAAAATAAAGAAAAATATATAGGGAACCAACAATGAAGGGAAAGAAACCAGGACTCAAATCCACAATTTGGAACAAAAGGAAGAAATAAACATTCTACCAGAACAAAATGAAGAAACAAGAATTCAAAAAGATGAGGAAAGGCTGAGGAACCTCTGGGACAACTTTTAAACACTCCAACATCTGATTCATAGCAGTGCCAGAAGGAGAAGAAGAGGAGCAAGAAACTGAAAACTTATTTGAAAAAATAATAAAGGAATACTTCCCTAATCTGGTAAAGAAACTAGACATGCAAGTCCAAGGTGCTCAGAGATCCCCAAAGAAGTTGGATACAAGAAGAAACCCATGAAGACACATCATAATTAAATCACCCCAAATTAAAGATAAGGAGAAAATCTTAAAAGCAGCAAGAGAAAAGGAGACAGTTACCTACAAAGGAGTATCCATTAGACTACCAGCTGATTTCTCAAAAGAAATCTTGCAGGCAAGAAGGGGCTGGAAAGAACTGTTCAAAGTCATGAAAGGCAAGGACCTACATCCAAGATTATTCTATGCAGCAGAGCTATCATTGAGACTGGAAGGGCAGATAAAGTGCTTCCCAGATAAGATGAAGTTAAAGGAGTTCATCATCACCAAGCCCTTATTATATGAAGTGTTAAAGAGATTTATCCAAGAAATAGAAGAAGATCAAAAACTATGAACAGTAAAATGACAGCAAACTCACAAATATTAACAACTGGACCTAAAAAACCAAAACAAAAACAAATTAAGCAAACAGCTAGAACAGGAACAGAATCACAGAAATGAAGATCACATGGAGGGTTATCAGTGGGGAGGGGGTCGAGAGAGAATAGGAGAAAAGGTACAGGAAATAAGAAGTGTGAGATTGGTAGGTACAAAATAGACAGGCGAGGTGAAGATCATGTGGGAAATGGAGAAGCCAAACTACTCATATGTGTGACCCATGGACATGAACTAAGGGGGGAGGATGCTGCAGGGAGGGGGAGTGCAGGGTGGAGGGTGATAAAGGGGAAAAAAATAGCACAACTGTAATAGCATAGTCAATAAAATATACTTAAAATATTTCTAAATGAAAATAAAAACATTTTATGGGGTCTTGGTCTAAGCAATATGATGCAACCAGTGAAATACTCAATGAAAAGATTCTTGGATATGTTTATTGTATTCTCTTTATGTGCCTTTTTTTTTTCTCGGTCTGTTTCAGTGATTTTCAACCAGTGTGCTGGAAGACGCACACTGGTGTGCCACAAGAATTTTTAAAACATGTAGTACCTGACTGTTTAGTCAGGGGCACTGGCTATTTTCCCTTAGATTGTCAAATAAAAGAAATAACAGCTACAATAAAAGGAATAACATAACAATAGCCATCCGGTGTGAATGAATCTAAATTTTACCTATTTTTTTTTGTCAGAGTGGCAAAAATATAATAGGATTTATTTGTGTGCTGCAGAATTTTAGTATTTAGTTTATGTGTCCTGTGAGATGAAAAAGGTTGAAAATCGCTCATCTGTTGAGTAGGGTATTAAAGCATTTCTTGAAAAACATCATTTGGAGGACTCCATATAAAGAGCCAATCTCTTCATTTATTTATTTATTTTTTATTTTTTATTTTATTTTTTTATTTTTTATTTATTTTTATTTTTATTTTTTATTTTAATTGTTGTTCTTATACAGTCTTCTGTTTTCTACTCCCATCCTGTCCCTCCACCCCAGTCCTCCCCAGCTCCCTTCCATTTCCACCCCCCCCCCTAGCTTTTGTCCATATGTCTTTCATACTTGTTGCTCTAATCCCTTCCCCTTTTCCCTGGATATTCCTATCCCTCTCCTCTCTTGTTCTCAATTTCAGTGTCTTTGGTTATATTATGCTTGTTTGTTTGTTTTTTTGATTAGGTTCCTGTTAAAGGTGAGATCAT
>PVKU01007029.1:0-93771 GCA_004027475.1 Anoura caudifer | reverse complement strand
AAATGGATCTACCTTTTGAGCCAGCAATTCCACTGCTAGGATTATATCCTAAGAACCCTGAAACACCAATCCAAAAGAATCTATGCACTCCAATGTTCATAGCAGCACAATTTACAATAGCCAAGTGTTGGAAGCAACCTAGGTGCCCATCAGTAAATGAATGGATCAAGAAACTTTGGTACATTTACACAATGGAATTTTATGCAGCAGAAAGAAAGAAGGAACTCCTACCCTTCGCTACAGCATGGATGGAGCTGGAGAGCATTATGCTAAGTGAACTAAGACAGGCAGTGAAGGACAAATACCATATGATCTCACCTTTAACAGGAACCTAATCAACAGAACAAACAAACAAGCACAATATAACCAAAGACACTGAAATTGAGAAGGGCTTGATAGTCACCAGAGGGGAGAGGGGAGGGAATTTCAGGGGGAAAGGGGAAGAGTTTGGAGCAACAAGTATAAAGGTCACATGGACAAAACTAGCGGGGTTGGAAATGGGAGGGGGGTGGGGAGGGCTGGGGCGGTGGGCTGGAATGGGAACAAAAGACAGAAAACTGTACAAGAACAACAATTAAAATAAAATTTAAAAAAATAAAAAAATAAAAACAATCTGTGTATATTTAAGCAAGAGATAAGTTATTCACAATATATTGATTATCTAAACATTTTAAAATATCATAAGTAAAGTAATTATTGTTGGCATATATTCACATATACTGATCAATTTCTTAGCCCTCCTTTTTATAATAATCACGGATATTTTTAAAACAATGTATTTTTCAATATGATTTTATTATTTTTTAAATTTTTAAAATAAAATTGCCTGCAATCATTTTCAAACTTGCATTTTAGGGCTAATATACTTGAAGTTGTTCACACCTCCAGTTGGTTCAAATCTGTAAATCATAGAGTATTTTTAACTGAGAAAATACTATATCTGCAGGTGCTGAAGTACCCTGCATATCATGTATCCTCTAAATAGAGGACATTTACAATTATATTTTTAAAAATACTGAAATGTGTAAGTATTTAATCTCAGATCTTCTCACAGAAATTGTCTATTTAATATATCATCCTTCAACAAATATTTTCACAAGACAAAACTCATTTAAAAGTTATTTCTGAAAGGAACCCTCATATGCTGCTGGTGGGAATATAAACAGGTGCAGCCACTATGGAAAACGGTATGGAGTTTCCTCAAAAAATTAAGAATAAAGTTACCATATGACCCAGCAATCTCTTTTCTGGGTATCTACCCCCCAAATTTTAAAACATATTTGTAAAAATATATGCATCCCTAAGTTCATTGCAACATTATTCACGGTATCTGAGACAGGGAGACAACCTGTGTCCTTTGAAGAATGATTGGATAGAGAAGATGAGGTACATACATACAATGGAATACTTCTCAGCCATGAGAAAAGATTAAATACTGCCACTTCTGACACCATGGATGGATCTTGAGAGTATCATGCTGTGAAATAAGTCAGATGTGAAAGAACAAGAACCATATGATTTCATTCCTATGTGAGATATAAAACAGAAATCAACAAACAAAACTCATAAACACTGACAACAGTATCATGGTTACCAGAGGGTAGGGGAATGGGGGTAGGATGAGGATGCTAAAGGGAGTCAAATATATGGTGATGAAAGGAGACTTAACTTTGTGTGGTGAGCACACTGTGCAATATATATATGATGTATTACAGAATTGTACACTTGGAAGCTAAATAATGTTATTAACCAATGTCACCCAAATCAATTTAATTTTAAAGAAGTTGTTTCTATGTTTCTTTTAAAAATTTCACGGAATGTGAGACTTTCGGCCAAGATGGAGGCATAGGTGGACACACTGTGCCTCCTCGCACTACCAAAAGAAGGAGAACAACAAATTTAAAAACAAAAACAATCAGAATGGCCAGAAAAATTGAACTGCATGGAAGTCTGACAACCAAGGAGTTAAAGACAAAACATTCATCCAGACCAGTAGGAGGGGCAGAGATGGGCAGCCAGGCAGAGAGGACTTGCGGCAGGGTGGTGACTGGAGGACCAGGGTGGGCAAGATGGTGGCTGGCAGACTAGGCAGTTCCACATTTGCATGAAGATAAACCAGGAGAAACAAATGGGGAGCAAGACAGACCACACAACCCAGGGTTCCTGTGTGGTGAAATTAGGCCTCAAAACCTCTGATTGAAAAAACCTGTGGGGGTTGTGGTGGTGGGAGAAACTCCCAGCCTCACAAGAGAGTTCCTTGGACAGACCCAACAGGGTCCTAGAATGTACACAAACCTACCCACCCAGGAATCAGCACCAGAAGGGCCCAATTTGCTTGTGGGTAGCAGAGGAAGTGACTGAAAGCTGGCAGAGAGCTGAGCAAGTGACACTGTTCCCTCTCAGACCCCTCCCTCACAGACAGTGCCACAACACAGCAATGAGGGTTGCCCCGCCCTGGCGAATACCTATGTAGTAAGACTCCACCCCTTACTACATAACAGGTGTGCTGAGGCAAAAAATATATATATATATCCCAAACGAAGGAACAGATCAAAGCTCCAGAAAAAAAATACAACTAAGAGACGAAGAGATAGCCAGCCTATCAGATGCACAGTTCAAAACACTGGTAATCACAATGCTCACAGAAATGGTTGAGTATGGTTGCAAAATAGAGGGAAAAGTGAAGGCTATGGAAAGTGAAATAAAGGAAAATGTGCAGGGAACCAACAGTGAAGGGAAGGAAACTGGGACTCAAATCAATTGTTTGGGGCAGAAGGAAGAAATAAACATTCAATCAGAACAGAATGAAGAAACAAGAATTCAAAAAAAAATAGCAGAGCCTTAGGAACCTCTGGGTCAGCTTTAAACATTTCAACATTTGAACCATAGGGGTGCCAAAAGGAGAAGAGGAAGCACAGGAAATTAAAAACTTATTTGAACAAATAATGGAGAACTTCCCCAATCCGGCAAAGGAAATACACTTTCAGGAAGTCCAGGAAGCTCAGAGAGTCCCAAAGAAGTTGGACCCAAGGAAGCACACACCAAGGCACATCATAATTACATTACCCAAGATGAAAGATAAGGAAAGAAGCTTAAAAGCAGCAAGAGAAAAGGAGACAGTTATCTCCAAAGGAGTTCCCATCAGACTGTCAGATGATTTCTCCACAGAAACCTTGCAGGCAAGAAGGGCCTGGAAACAAGTATTCAAAGACATGAAAGGCAAGGACTTACATCCAAGATTACTCTATCCAGCAAGCTGTCATTTAGAATGGAAGGGCAGATAAAGTACTTACCAGATAAGGTCAAGTTAAAGGAGTTAATCACCACCAAGCCTTTACTATATGAAATGTTAAAGGGACTTAGCTACGAAAAAGATGATCAAAACTGTGAGCTGTAAAATGACAACAAATTCACAACTATCAATACTGAACCTAAAAAACAAAAACAAAAACAAAGTAAGCAAACAATAGAATAGGAACAGAATCACAGAAATGGAGATCACATGGAGGATTATCAGTAGGGAGGGGTGGGAAGTGAATGGGGGAAAATTTACAGGGAATAAGCAGCATAAATAGTAGGTACAAAATAGATGGGGGTAGGTTAAGAATAGTATGGGAAATGGAGAAGCCAAAGAACTTACATGTATGACCCATGGACATGAACTAAGGAGATGGGGGAATGCGGGTGGGAGGGCGTGTGCAGGGCAGAAGGGAATAAAGGGGGGAAATGGGACAAGTGTAATGGTATCATCAATAAAATATATTGAAAATCACAAGCCTTCTTAATTTCATTCCATTCGGATACAGAATAGTATGTACCCAATTAAAATTTTATCCAATTAAGAAATATGAACTTGTCCCTGGCCGATATAGTTCAGCTGATTGGAGCATTATCCATAGACTGAAAGGTCATGGATTTGATTCCTACTCAGGGCACATAGCCAGGTTTCAGGTTCTATCCCTAGCAGGCACCTATGAGAAGGCAACCAATTAATGTTTCTTTCCTACATTGGTGTTTCTCTTCTTCCCCGCTCTCTCTCTCTCTTCCTTCCTCTTTCTCTAAAAGCAATGAAAAAAATGTCATTGGCTGAGGATAAAAAAGAAAAAAATAGGAGCTCTATCAAAATGTCAAGTGTTTTCCCAGAAGTCAAGATATCCCAAAGCACAACTATACAATTTCACAATTAAATCCCATTCATTGTTCACCATGTGTGCCAAACCTCTTTAAAAGATACATTTTAATGCCTCCCTGAGCTTCCTAAAATGAAAACATTTTAACGTTTTCATTAACTACAATTTGCTAAAAGCTTTAAAAGCCAAAGGGATTTTTTAGCACTCTGTTTGTTGAACATTTTGATTAAATATTTCCAACTGATGTGGAACAGAATAACCCAAAATTTAGAGAATTCTTGTAAAAAAAAAAGTCTAGTAGCACTGTAGGACACTTAGGTGGACTAACAAAATAGTTCTTCAAAAGCTCAAATACTTCTAGAATCTGATGATGCACAGCAAATAGAAAAAGCACATGCTGCCATGCTGAGTTTTTATTTCTTATTTTTTTGCTATTCAACATGAACTTTGTCACATCCAAAAATATAGTTCAGATACTAATTGTGTCTATAGAAAAATGTATTTGTAAAATTGACACTATAGCTCCTTTTGTAATTGGAGTAATATTACAGTTGGTTTGGATGCACATATCAATTATATGTGCACTATAAGCAATCTCAAGGATAGTCCTTTTGTATAGATTTCTTAATTGAGTAAGAACATTTTTTTAATCCTCACCTGAGGACATGCTTATTGATTTTAGAGAGAAAAGAAGGGAGAGAGCAAGGGAGAGAAACATCATTGTGAGAGATAAACATTGGTTGCCTCATACTGTGCCCTGACCTGGGACTGAACCCAAAGCTAAGCATGTGCCCTGACTGGGAATCGAAACTATGACCTTTTGGTTTATGGGATGATGCTCCAACCAACTGAGCCACACTGACCGGAGCAAGAACATTATTTTTATATAAAAATTTTCCTCTGCTAAAATTTGTGTTACTATTATCACTGAAAAAAGACAAATATTGCCCTGACTGGTGTGGCTCAGTTGGTTGGGCATTGTCCAGCAAAGTAAAAGGTCACTGGTTCAATTCCCAGTCAGAGCACATGCCTGGGTTACAGGTTCAGTCTCTGGTATGGGTGCATACAAGAAGCAACCAACTGATGTTTCTCTCTCACATCAATGTTTCTCTCCCTCTCTTTCTCTCTCCTTTCCCTTTTCTCTAAAATAAATAAATAAAATCTTTTTTTAAAAAAATATTTTTATCTTCAATGATAACTTTTGTTACTGAACTCGTTGTTTTTGTATAACCTTCATCTGAATTAACTTCCAAAGTTGTTATTTGGTTTGACACATTGGATGTAATAATTAAACCATTATTAATTTCACTTCTCATCTATTTGAAGCAACTGAAGACACTAATATAAAGTTGGTGTCATGGAGCCATTTGTTTGGCTAATTGAGCCAACACTTTAGCAGCTACTGCTTCACTTTTCATATATACATAAGGAAATTGAGAATAAAACTGAGCAAAATAAATTTAGAAGAACAACCATTTGATTTACATGACAAGTTATGCCTCACAAAGTTATATGTAAACCTTCTGTATCTGCATGTGTGTTTTTTGAGCACAGGAAAATACCATCTTCTGAAGAAGATGCTGATGCTTCTTCAGCAGATAGGTGTCTCCTGATTTTTGTGTGGTCAGTTATATCACTGTAGTCTTCATGGGTGTTAGACAGCAATTGACATTTTCATGAGTTCCATGTACATCATTGAATTTAATACCTAAATTTTTGTAAACACCTATCTTCATTTATTTGTGCTCATTGCTGCTAAGGAGATGTATTGCAAAATAGAAAAGCATTATCAAACAATAAAATAAATAGTTGTGGATTTACTGCATGGATAAATTACACAACCACTGTTGCAAGAATGTTCAGAATGCTCTATATCTATACTATATGCAGGACTGCTTAGCCCCTATTTCCTACACACATTTCATGTACATCTAACCTGTAATTCTCCACATCTCCCATTAACCCTGCCAGCTGGCAAGCCAACAGCCTCTGCAACTTACATCTGGAACTTGCAGGCCAAGAAACAACTGGCCAATATAGCAAGTGGCAGGCAGCTGGACAATGTCAAATTCCTTCTCCACCACTACCTGAGAACTGAGGTTAGTAGCTGTCCCTAGCTGCTGTTATCTGGGCACCAGTCCTTTTATCAGTGAGCTCCCTGCTTGCTTTCCTTGATGAGGAGGTTAATTATGTTATATCTAGAAAGGGTTAGGAAAAGAGGATTATCACTGATTCTCTTTCAGGTTTAATCATTTAAGAACCGAAGAGAGAACAAATTCTGTAGAAACTGTAAGTTCAAGGAGACCTATTAAACCCAAACCACATTATTTTAGCACAACTATCAATTGTAATTAGTTAGTTCTACCTTTTCCCACAGCATGGATGGAACTGGAGAATATTATGCTAAGTGAAATAAACCAGGCAGGAAAAGACAAATACCATATGATCTCACCTATAAGTGGAACCTAATAAACAAAATAAACTAACAAAGAAAATAGAACCACAGGCATGGAAACATGGAACAGACTGACAGTGGCCAGAGGGGCAGAGGGAAGGGGATGATGGTGGAAAGAAGGGGAAGGAACTAGTCAAAGAACATGTATGAATGACCCATGGACATGGACAACAGGCTGTGAATTGACTGTGGGAGCAGGAGTGGAATGGGTGGAGGAGTGCAAAGGGGGGAAATTTGGGACAACTGTAACAGAATAACAACAAAGAAATGAAAAAAAATTAAAATGTGAGTCTTGACTGGTGTGATTCAGTTGGTTGGGTGTTGTCCTGTAATCTGAATCATCACGGGTTCAATTCCTGGTCAGGGCACATGCCTAGGTTGCAGGTTCAGTCTCCAGTCTGGGCACATATGAAAGGCAACTGATAAATGTTTTTCTCTTACATCTATGTTTCTCTCTCTTTCTCCCTCCCTCCCCCTCTCTCTAAAAATAATGAAAATCTTTTAAAACATAAAAATAAAATAAATTTTAAAATGTGAGACAAATGACAAATTGGATTAGATGCAGGAAAATGGTGTAAACTAAGACTGTCCAGAAACCAAGAATATAGTCATCCTGGTTACACTACTTCTCACTGGATTATCATTTCTTAAACTGTGTTGCCTTTAATAACTCTACATGGTCTTAACCAGTGTCCTAGAGTAGTAATCTCATGATGCTGAAGAACTTTGCACCCAGTTGATTACACTATCCTCTTTGAAATGTCCTTCCCTCTCATGGATTCTGGGGAGTTTTTATCTTTACTCTGATGTCCCCCCTCCTCTACCCAAACTCAAAATGTTAAAGTGCTTCAGGGCTCAGTCCTGGGCTTGCCTCTCTTCTCTACTTGTGTTCTCTCCCTAGGGGACCAGTTCCATAGCTTTAGAAACCAATTCTATGCTTATGGCTCCTGAGTCTATATCTGCAGCTAGGGCTTCTTTCTAACCACACTCATACCCCCACTTACTTAATTAACATATCCACTTGAATATTTTATAAATATTTCAAACTTAACATGTCTAAAAATGAACTATTGCCTAGGTTTGAATCCTGCCTTTGTCATTTACTAGCTATTGCAGCATTGGTCCTTCTATGTGCCTAATTTCCCTATCTCTAAAATGGGAACATTAAACCTATGGGGACCATATAGAGTTGTGCTAGTCAGTATAAAGCTTAGAATATTTGGCATGTATTAAACATTCCACTCAATAAATGTTGACTATTATTATCTCTATGAGTTTTTTTCATAAAGCAATAAAACTTGAAATTTTGCTGTCTATTTGCTTCTCACTAGTCTCCCTTACCAGAATGTAAATCCTTGAGGATAAGGACAATATCTATCTCATTCATCACTGTATCCTCAGTACCCACCATAGTGCCTGGCTCATAATAGATGTTCAATAAGTATTTGTTGAATTGAATGAATGAATGAAATAGCTGCGTGGCCCAACTTAAAGGCCTCGAAGCAAAATTTTCTGTCTCTCCTTCTTTCTAATGTGTCTAATCCAGGAAATAACTGGTATAAATGTTGGATATAGTTGTGTTGTATGGCAGGGGTGTCAAACTCATTTACACCAGGAGCCAAATCAGCTTCTCAGTTGCCTTCAAAGGGCCAAATGTAATTTTAGGACTGTATAAATGTAACTACTCCTTAACTAGAGGCAAGGAGCTTGGTGCTGCCGCTGGGTAGAAACAAGGTGCCAGGCTGGATAAAACAAGGTGGAGGGCCGGATTTGGCCCACAGGCCTTTTGTTTGACATCTGTGTTGTATGGGGTTGGGATGTGGTTGAAGTATAAATGACCTAATGTAGGTGACCACTAGCTACACGGACTTTTCAACTATAGGAATTCTTAAGTTTTTGTGTGCTATGCACCTCTTTAAGAATTTGATTAAGCCTATAGACCTTTGTACAAAATAATGTTTAAAGACACAAAACTGTATATATGTGATTATGAAGGAAACCAATTATATCAAAATGAAATTATCAAAATAATTCAAAGAAATTTGACATAATACATGCACTTTCCTATTAACACATTAAATATTGAGATCTAGAGATGGAAAAAGTAACAGTATTGAAGTACTGGTGAGTAAACCATATTTCAAGTTGTATTGTAAGTGATACGCACAATAATAGTAAAGTGGTATAAAATATATCCATGGTTTCTATTAGTGACCAAGTCATAGCTATTGTTAATTCTACCGTGGCTTGTTGCCTGTATCTTTGATTTTAGGAAAACATACACTTCAGTGAAAGGCTGGTTCTCATAAAAATGCTACATTTTCCCCCATCTTAGTTCATCAACCCCTCTGAACTCTATCTATGGGTGCTGGCTTAAGGACTCCTGCCTTGGAGCCAGGGAGTTCAGGACACTGACTAGAGAGAGAGCTCACTGTCCATTTCTGTAACTCAGGATTCCATTCAGATTGCTTTTTCTTTACCACATCTCTTCAACATTTATAGATGATTCACTGTATATGACAGCAATTGGTTGATAAGTTCAGTAACAGAATCTTACGTATGCCTGCATGGCCTGTGCCATTAGTTCTTTTCCCACTATGCCACTTCTGCCATTAGAGTCTTGTGATTGAGGATGTGGGTGGATCATCTGTTCTTACAGACTCTAACAGTGAAAAGTACTCTATGCAATCTTGTGGAATGTATTCCATGGTGCTAATCATCCTTTTCAGGGTTCTCAAATTGTGACATGCAGAAGCACTGGGAATGTCTATCAAACATGCTGATTCTTAGTTCTAGCCCTAGAGATTATTTTTTTGCTTAAGATGCCATATTTATTATGTTACATTTCTCTTTTGTTTATGCCAGCAATTTTTTAAGCTAATATAAAGCTTAAGTAAGTGAAATTTGGAAGATGATAGGATCTAATTGGTTACTTCCTTACTGATTTGTTTACATTCAACATTATTTTGTATTAATTTCAGGTGTACAACATAGTGGCTAGACAATCACATACTTTACAAAGTGTTCCCTGGTATTTCTAGTACCCACCTGGCATATACATAGTCATTGCAATATTATTAACTCTATTCCCTATGCTGTGCTTTACATCTCCATGACTATTTCATAGTTACCAATCTGTACTTCTCAATACCTTCATCTTTTTCACCCAGTACCCCAACCTCCCTCCCCTATGGCGACCATAAGTATGTTCTTTGTATCTACATATCTGTTTCTCCCTGTTTTTCATTTATATTGCTCTTTAGACTCCACATATAAGTGAAATCATATGGTATTTGTCCACATCTTGCTGATTTATTTCATTGAACATAATACCTTCTAGGTCAATCTATGCTGTCAAAAATGGTTAGATTTTATTCTTTTTTGTGGCTAATATGTCATCGTATATGTGTACCACTTCTTTATCCACTCATCTATTGATGGGCACTGAAGTTACTTCCATATCTTGGCTATTGTAAATAACTCTGAAATGAACATAGGGGTGCATATATTCTTTCAAATTTGTGTTTTGGATTTCTTCCAACCCCAGAGATTTTGTTGTGTAGATTGGTATGGGGTGGTGAGTCTGGGACTCTAACAAGCATCGTAAGGGAAGAGGAACATTGTTGTGAGGCTATATAGGTTTCTGGGGCAGCCCTGGACTAAGATTTGTTCTATCTCTAGCCCTCACCTCTCCTCATCCTAACTTCTCCCTGTTTCCTGCTACATAAAACCCAACCAATTGCATAGGATTCATTTGGCAATAGCCTGGTCTCCTTCCTTCTTGAGCAGAGCAAACTTTTCTTAGTGAAAGCTGCTCTTACTGCACATGGAAAGTTTTCTGGTGCACAGACATTTCAGCTCACTTTTCCTACTATCCTTTATCAGGAATCTTCTTTCTTAACATGTTGAGATATTATCAGAATTCACTATTCTGAACAATCAACAGTTTGGTATGTATTACTTCATTGTTGGTTTACCACCTGGGGTGGGAGACACAGAGAATACACCATCCTGATCCCCATTCAAGGAATGACCTGCTTCCCAGCTGTGGAGAGTGTGCTCACACACCTGCTACCAGTTACTGTAGGGTCAGCCTCCATGTCTGGTCATGAGGCCATGCTCTTCCTGGGGCAGCCAGTTTCCAGTGATTGAAAAGAGAGAGGGGGGCCTGAACTTGTCAGCTTGTTGTGGAATACTCTTATAGGCAATACTCACACCAGACTTCCCTGTTAGGTTAACCAAGGCTTTGTTAGGCTGGTATCACCATTTCACTCCTTTGCCCAATCTTGCCTCCCACTTGCTCCTTTCAAAGATATTGATATCTGCACATTCTGTTTCCCAAATTCCACCACAGAATATGCTTCTGGAAAACCCAACCAGTGACACCCCATTTCCTGCCCTTATAGCAACTACAGCTGAAGTCCACAGTCTGAGGAATCTAAGATAGTGGCAGGATAGGTAGAAATTACACTCACCTTCTCCCAGGACCAAACTGAAATTACAACTAAATTATAGAAGAATCATCCTGAATAACCAGCTGAAGACTACTTGAACAGGAATCTTATGACCAAGGATTAAAAGAAGAAGCCACACTGAGACTAGTAGAAAAGGTGGAGTCACAAAGAGGGCTGGCCCTGCTCCCATGGACAGCAGCTGAGATTCTGGCAGGATATCTCAGTGGTGGAGATTTCCTTTGAGGAATGAGGAGTCTCAACCCCATGCCAGAACCCCCAGTCCAGAGCACCAGTGCAGGGAAGAAGCACCCACATAACATCTGGCTGTAAAGATCAGTGGGGATTCTGTCCACCGTAGATAGATGTAGTCTGTTAGAAATCCAGCACTCTCTTAAAGGGCCAATGCACAAATCTTGTTCACAGCCACTCACCCTGGGCTCAGGCAGAGGGAGGGCCACTTGGAACAAATTAGAGTCCTATAAAGACAGCCTAGGGTTTGTGGCTCCAGGGAGAGAGCCAAAGTGACAGTAGCCAGTGTCCCTGCACTGAGTCACTCTCCCACACTACAGATACCATCTTTCTTGGATGTAGTGCTCCCCTTCATAGGGCATCAGCCATGCCCTATGGAAGGAATGTAATAACCTCACCCTTCAGACTCCCTGTCATCTGTCCTGCAGAGCTTACACCCTCTGGATGAGTCAGCTGCCTGGGCCCAAGGTATAGAGGTCTGGGTGGACACAGAGGATGTCAGTGACTGATTTCCATGGCTCTGGGGCTGAGGCCATTCCCCCTACCTTCCTGTGAGATTGACCCACATCTCGTCCTCATGGGAGATCCACTAGTCCCACCTTTCTAACTTGTTGTGACCCTGCCCTGCTAACCTTGGGCTTTCCAGGTTGTCTAAGCAGAATTCTGGAGAGACTGTTTGGGTAGCTCTAGGATGGCGGACATTTTTTTCTCACATGCCTGACCAATGCAGAGCCTTCCCTCTACAACTCCTGGTCTGCTTGGGCCTGAAGAGTTCTGCTGGCCTTACCTTAACAACCTTCTGAGACCCCACCCCACCGCAAATTTCTGTGGCCACCTAGACATAGCAGCTAGACTCAGTATACCCCAGGACATTTGCTGACTGGCCTCAGACCTGGCACTGGCACCAAGGTTGAACCTGTATCATTCTGGTGAACACCACTTGCCCCTACCTCATGCAACTTGTGTATTGCCAAAGGCTCTTACAGTGGCTGAGCCTAACAGGCAGCTGGCAGTTAGAAGCAGGTGGAGGTGGATTTCAGGGTGCCTTGGGCCTTTTGTTCACCTGCCCTGGGGCTCAGTGCTGGTGGAAGCCAAGCTTGGTGTGCAGCTTGGCCCTTCACACACACACCAAGTCCCAGCAGGGGAAGCCACAAATTGTGGATTCTTTTGTAGCTCAAAGCAGGTAGCCTAGGGCCAGTCACAGGCAGTATTTGACATTGAATTGCACCAGCATCCCTCCAAAGAGGCCCCAGAACCAACACACCCAGTGACAAGCTTCAGACAACATCAGAGCAGGATCCAATTAGCTGCACAAGTGGTACATCCAAAGGGAGATCTCAGCAGGCACTGGATCTTTCTGGGGTAAATTCCATTACATGTGGTCAGCACCCACACAGCAGCTTATACACTGTGGGTGGGGTCAATCCTCATAATCACCTAGCGTGAGGGTCAACCCCATGCATGGCCAGGCCAACAGCAATCAAAACTCAACTACATCTAGAGAGCTCACATAATCTACACAAGGGACATTCCTGGAGCACCTTGCTCTGGCGATAAGAAAGACTGTGCTAAATGAAGCCACAACACCAAGAGTGAAGACATAGAAGATCTACATCGTACATGGAAACAAATACAGAAAAAATGGGCAGCCAAAATGGGAAGACAAAGAAACATGCCCCAACTGTAAGAATAGAAAAAATCTCCAGAAAAAGAAATAAATGAAATAGAGGCAGGGAATTAACCAGATACAGAGTTCCAAACAATGGTTATAAGGATTTTCGAGGAACTTAGGGGAAGAATGAATGAACTCAGTAAGAACTTAAATAAGGAGATAGTAAATGTAAAAAAAGGGCATAGAAACCATAAAAAGAACCAGTCAGAAATGAACACATTATCTGAAATGAAGAATACACTAAAAGGAATAAAAAATAGGTTAGATGAAGCAGAGGATCAGATTACCGAATTGGAAGTAAAGGTAGCAGAAAACACTCAATCAGAGCAACAAAAAGAAATTAAAAACAATGAGGATAAAATGGCCGACAGGGCATCTGCTTTTCAGTGTAGCCAATGGAAATTGAAATCAACTTTTGGACACTTGATAGACTCATCCTCAGTCAACAACACTGTGCTAACTAGCTTTTCAGAGGCTGCAGCCTATTCAAGGCCAAGGAGGAAAAGATGGCAGCCAAGTAGGTGGACACTGACTCTACTTGGTCTTACCCCCAACTTGTATACTTGACTGATCTTCTGAAAAATAAACTGAACATTCAATGGAATCTTAGCTGATATGAAGTTTGGAAGCCAAGAAGTACAGAAGATGCTTCACAACAGGCAGTAAGGAGATTTTATAGGTTGAAGGTGTGTGATGCCTGCAGCCATGGAAAGCCTGGTCAGAGGTGGCAGCTTTGCAGCTCCCTTCCTTCCCAGGGCAGGGAGCCCTCAGACCCAGGCCATGGCACACTTTGATACACAACATCCGGGAGATCCAGGCTACACATACACACAGCGAGCAGCACACCCATAGCTGCAGTGGCAAATGCCAACAGGGATAGTGCCAGAGAGAAAGAAAGGGATTCTATCTGCACCTGGGTTTGATGGAGGAGGCAGGCCATGGCCAGCCATGACTGTGAGAGACTCTTGGCTTTTTGGAGAGGTGGTGTGCACAGAAAGTGGGACAGTGACTCGGTGCTGCACTAGGAGTGCCTGGAGAGACTTTTTAAAAGGGGAGCTGAGGTACGCTGGGCAGGGACCCCATGTGAGAGACTATTGGCTTTTTGGAGAGGTGGTGTGTATGGAAATCTGGACAGTAACTCAGTGATGCAGTGGAAGTGCCCAGAGACACTTGTTAAAAGGGGAGGTGAGGAGTTCTCCACAGGGACCCTGCACACAGCTCCCCTGCCAGCAAGGGGAAAGGACTGAGGGTGCAGTTTGCTCCCACTCAGTGCAGCACAGCAGAGAGATCAGAAAGGTGCAAAGCAACTTCTCGGCCACAGCCCAGCAGTGCAGCTGGCAGGGTGGAGGCTGTGCAGAGTATAGAGTTTGGGACTCTGTCTGCTGCTCTGTTCTGTTCTGGCAGTGGGCTGGGAATTGGATGGGCAAAAAATGGGCATCTGAGATTGTTTACAGCCAGGCAGAGCCCCCTTCCCCAGCAGAGAGCAAACCTCCATGAAGGGAAGGATGCATCCGGCCCCCATCTCCTGCAGGATAACAAGCACCGTTGATGGGAAAAATCTGAAAAAAACAGGCAGGACAGGCTCAAGAACCCCATGCAGGGTGAATATCTGCAAGGGAAAGGAAAAGAGAAAGAGAAAGAGAAATACCTAATGGGTCCATTTTGAACTTCTTACAGGGAGACAAAATACACTGGTTCTTAAGGCCCTATTTCACTGAAGCCAACAAGGTAGGGGGATCAGAAATCAGTGCAGCAAGGGGGAATCAGGGCCCTGCCCAGCCTTGGTTCACACAAAGAGCTCCCATCAGCACCAAGCAAGAAAGAGCTGACCCTCTTACACAGATTGGTCCCTCCCTTGAAACAGACAGCTATTTAATCAGAAGCTATACAGTATTGGAAATAAGCTGGGACAGACCAAGACGAGTAGTGCAGGGGCAGGGAGAACACACTCACAATTTTCCCAGAAGACTGAACAGTGCCTACCAGGGTAGACTCAGGGGTCCCATCTTCCCGATTGCAACAGAAGCCTGCTTACAAGGCAGATGAAAATAATACAGGCAACATGTCAAAAGATGGATGACCCACCTGCATCTCCTCATTTTTTTGAATTCTTGTTTCTTCATTCTTTTCTGATTGGTTGTTTCGTTCTTCCTTCTGGTCCACTCTATTGGTTTGAGTCCCAGTTTCCTTCCCATCACTATCGGTTCCCTGTACATTTTCCTTGATTTCACTTATCGTAGCCTTCATTTTTTCATCCGATTTGAGACCAAATTCAACCAATTGTGTGAGTATCCTGATCAGCAGTGTTTTGAATTGTGCATCTGATAGGTTGGCTATCTTCATCATTTAGTTGTATTTGTTCCGGAGCTTTGATCTGTTCTTTCATTTGGGTCATTTTTGTTGTCCCACAGGTGTTTTCAGTCAGTGTTTTGAGGTTTTATTTCCACGCACTGGGACCCTGGGTTGGGAGGTCTGTCTCGCTTCCCCAGTTTCGCCTGGTTTATCTGCTCACGAATATGGGACCACCCACTCTGCCACCCTCCTTGTGCGCCACACCCCTCCACAATCCACTGCCTCACTGGATCTGCCCATTGCCACTTTGTGCACCGGGGTCCACCAGCCACTGCCTCGCCATGAGTCCTCTCTGCACAGCTGCCTGGCTCTGCCCCTCCTACAGGTCTGGATGAATGTGTCTACTTTAACTCCTTGGTTGTCAGACTTCCATACAGTTCAATTTTCTGTCAGTACTCTTGGCTTTTGTTTCTAAATTGTTGTTGTCTTTATTTTGATTTTGTGAGGAGGCACAGTGTGCCTCCATCTTGGCTGGAAGTCCCATTTTTCCTTCCTTGAGTCAACTCGTATTCTTTTCCCCCTTCTTATAATATTCTTATTTTCTTTCCACCTTTACAAATTGTGGCTTGCCTGATGTGGATATTATGGTTATGGCTATCCTTCTATTATATTCCTATTAATTCACTATTTTAAAAATATTTTATTTTTTTATTTTTAGAGAGAGAAGAAGAGAGAAAGAGAAGAGAGAAACATCAATGTGTGAGAGATACATTAATTGCTTGCCTCTTGCATGCCCCCAACTGGGAACCTGGCCTACAACCCAGGTTGGCCAGAAGTCTGTCCTATTTATTTATTTTTAGAGAGGGGGAAGGGAAGGATAAAGAGAGGTAGAGAAACATCAGTGTGTGGTTGCCTCTCACACACCCCCTACTGGGGACCTGGCCTGCAACCCAGGCATATGCCCTGACAAGGAACCAAACTGGTGATCCCTTGGTTTGTAGGCCCATGCAGGCATGTGTCCTAACCAGGAATCAAACCAGTGACCCTTTGGTTCACAGGTCGGCACTCAATCCACTGAGCCACGCAAGCCAAGGCTATTCACTATTTTTTTAATTTCAAATGTCATAGGTTACTCTCCCCCAGTCTTACTCCATCTTGTCTTCCACCTGCCCTTGCTTATTTGAGTTTGGGATTTTATTTTTTTCCCTTTCTTAGCCCGGATTCTATTCCTTACTCTTATTATTTCTCCTGCCCCTTGTCCTCTCAAAATCAGTTTTTTACTGCAGACATTTCATATTCCCTTTTCTCTTTCATATAATATTCTTATGGTCTTTCGACCTTTATTAATCTTTGCTAAGCTCTCATTGTTATTGACCCTGTTGTGGTTCTCCTGCAATTTTGTTCCCTTTGGTTCAATACCATTTTAATTTTACTTCAAACCTCATATTATACTCTTCCTTTTTCTTACTCCCAGGTGATTTTGCCATCACCCTTCCCTGTTTTACTTACATTTTACATTTTATTTTCTCCCATTCTTCACCTTGTTTCTATTCCTTACTCTTATTTTTTTTTCCTTCTTCCCAAAGTCATTTTTCTCTCCTTTAGTTATCTCATATTCCATTTTTCATGTCTTATGATATTCTTAACCTCTCTCCATTTTATTAATCTTTGCTTAATTGCTGTTAATATTGCTGATGTGGTAGGTGGGTATTTTTGCTAGCATGGGTTTGGTTTTTCTGGGAAGTATTGCTTTGTTAACCAGCACCTGTACAACAGCATAAAAGATGTTTCAAGGGGTGTGACTCCCAGTCAGCCAGCTGGAGGGGAGAACCCACCAATGAATGAGCCATCAGTAATCAAAGCCCAGTATAACAAGAGAGCCCACATAAACTGAATAAAGGGCAACCCTAGAGCATCCAGATCAGGAGATCAAAGAGACTGCACCACTGAGTCCACAGAACTCCTATCACCAAAGTCCACCACATGAAGACAGTCAGGGAAAGCAGAGCAACCTGAGATGCAGAAACAAACAAAAAGAGTAAACTAACATGAGGAGACAAAGAAATAATCCCCATTAAAAAGGAAAGGAGGTAACCCAGGGAAATAGTTAAATGAAATTGAAGCAAACAATCTATCATACATAGAATTCAAAATAATGGTTGTAAGGATGTGCAAGGAACTCAATGAGAACTACAAGGAACTTAGTGGGAAATACAGTAGCATGAAAAAGGCATAGAAACTATGAATAAGAACCAGGAAGAAATGAAGAATACAATATCTGAAATGAAAAATACACTAGAAGAAATTAAAAACAGGCTAGATGAAGCAGAGTATCAAATCAGTGAGTTGGAAGACAAGACAGAAAGAAATACACAGAGTAACAATGACAACAAAAAAACCTCAAAAAGAATGAGTGTATTTAAGGAAGCTTCAGGACCACATGAAACAAAACAACATTCACACCATAGGAATATCACAAAAAGAAGAAAAGGAACAAGGCTTAGAAAACCTATTTGAAAAAAATTATGACAGAAAACTTTCTCAACTTGGTGAGGGAAAAGCTGATACAAGTTCAAGAAACACAGAGGGTCCCAATGAAGATGAACCCAAAGAGGCCCACTCTAAGAAACATCATAATTAAAATACCAAGTTTTAAAGACAAGGAGAGAATCTTAAAAGCAGCAAGGGAGAAACAGCAAGTAACATACAACTGAACTCTAATAAGCTTATCAGCTGATTTCTCAACAGAAGCACTACAAGCAAGAAGGAATTGGAACAAAATATTCTAGGTAATGAAAAGCAAGGACCTATAACCAAGTCTACTCTATCCAACAAGGCTCTTATTTAAAATGGAAGGAGAGAGAGGGGAAAGGTACAGAGAATAAGCATAAATGGTAGGTAGAAAATAGACAGAGGTAGGCTAAGAATAGTTTAGGAAAGGCAGAAGCCAGAGAACTTGAATGTATGACCCATGGACATGAACTAAGATGGGGAAGAAATGCAGGTGGGAGGGGGTGTGAAGGGCAGAGGAGAATAAAGGAGGGGAATGGGACAACTGTAATAGCATAATCAATAAAATATATTTAAAAACAAAATAAAGTAAAATGGAAGGAGAAATAAAAAGCTTTCTAACAAAAGAACACTAAAAAGAGTACATCTCTACCAAGTCAGCACTGCAAGAGATGCTAAAGGGACTGCTATAAAAAGAAAAGAGAAAGAGAAGGGGAAAGAGACAGGTACAGAAAAATGTCAATGAATAAGTAGCTATCAATAACAACCTTAAATGAAAGTGGATTAAAGTCTACAACAAAAGACATAGAGTAACTGAATGGATAAGAAAACACAACCTGCATATATGTTGTCTACAGGAGACCCACCTCAGAACAAAAGACCTACCCAGACTGAAAGTGAAGGCATGGAAAAAATATTACAAGCAAACAGACACAAAAAGAAAGCTGGGGTAGCAATACTTATGTCAGACAAAATAGACTTCAAAACAAAAGCCATAAAAAGGGACAAAGAAGGGAGTTCTTTCTACATAATATGTAAGGGAGTAGTCCAACAGGAGGATATACCCTTGTAAACATATATGCACCCAATATAGGAGCACCTAAACATATAAAGAATATCTTGCAGGACTGCAAGAAAGATATTGACAACAACACAGTCATCATAGGGGATTTTAACACCCCACTGTCAACAATGGATAGATCTTCCAAACAAAGAATCAACAAGGATATTGTGGCCCTGAACAACACTCTAGATCAAATGAACTTCATTGATATATACAAAACCTTTCACCCCAAAGAAGCAAAATATACATACTTGTCAAATGCACATGGAACATTTTCAAAGATAGACCACATGGTAGGACATAAAACAAGCCTCAACAAATTCAAGGAAATTGAAATCATATCAAGCATGGGTTTAGATCACAATGGATTGAAAGTAGAAACCAACCTCAAGTATAAACTCAAAAACATTTAAATGCATGGAGACTGAATAACATGTTATTAAATAATGAATGTAATGTCAGCAATGTAATCAAGGAAGAAATAAAGTATCTGGAAAGAAATGAAAATGAACACACAACAACCCAAAACTTACGGGACACAGTGAAGGCAGTCCTGAGAGTGAAGTTCATAGCAATACAGATCTACCTACAGAAGACAGAAAAATTTCACATAAATAACCTAAAACTACAGCTAAAAGAACTAGAGGAACAATAACAAAGCCCAGAGTGAGTAGAAGGAAGGAAATAATCAAGATCAGAGCAGAATCAAGTGATGTACAGGCTAAAAGAACAATTCAAAGAGTCAATAAATCTGGAAGATGGTTCTTTGAAAAGATAAACAAAATTGACAAACCTTTTACCAGACTCATCAAGAAAAAAGAGAGAGGACACAAATAAATAAAATCAGAAATGAAAGAGAAATTACAAACAATACCATAGAAATACAAAGGATTGTAAGGAATTACTACAAGCAGTTATAAGCCAAGAAATTGGACAACCTAGGCAAAATGGACTAATTTCTAGAAACAATCAATCTTCCAAAACTAAATCAAGAAGAAGCAGAAAGCCTGAATAGACCAATAACAACTAGCAAAACTGAAGCAGTAATGAAAAAACTTCCAGCCCACAAAAAGCACTGGACCACATGGCTTCACAGGTGAATTTTACAAAACATTTAAGGAAGAACTAACCCCTATTATTCTCAGACTATTCCAAAAATTTCAAGAAGAGGAAAGACTCTCAAACTATTTACAAGGCCATTGTCATCCTAATTCCAAGCTCAGGAAAAGATACAACAAAGAAAGAAAACTACAGGCCAGTATCTCTGATGAACACAGATGCTAAAATCCTCAATAAAATATTGGCAATCCAGATTCAGAAATATTGAAATTAAAAAGATCATAGACCATGATCAACTGGGATTCATCCTAGGGATGCAAATATGGTACAGTATTTGCAAGTCAATAAATGTACACTATTTTCAGACCATAAGATGCACATAGGTTTTAGAGGAAAATAGGAAAAAAATTTTGAAGGAAAAATGTGGTAAAATAGTTAATAACATAAATGACAATATTTCACCAACGTAAATGTAAACAGAACTCACCAGCAGCATTAACAACCATTATTCCTCCCAAATTTGGGGGGAGGAAGTGCATCTTATAGTTTGAAAAATACAGTAATACACCACATAAACAAAATAAAGGTGAAAAATCACATGATCATATCATTAAATGATGAAAAATTTTGATAAAATCCAGCACCCATTTATGATAAAAAGCACTCAGCAAATTGAGAATGAAGAGAACATTCCTCAACATAATAAAAGCCATATATGAGAAACCTACAGGAAACATTATACTCAATGGGCAAAAACTAAAACCATTCCCCTTAAGATCAGGAACAGGACAAGAGTGTCTGCTTTCACCAGTCTTATTCAACATAGTACTGGAAGTCCTAGCCACAGCGATCTGACAAGAAAAAGAAATAAAAGGTATCCAAATTGGAAAGGAGTAAGTAAAACTCTCATTATTCACAGATGACATGATACTGTACATAGAAAATCTGCCCCAGCTGGTGTGGCTCAGTTGATTGAGTGCCAGCCTGAGAACTGAAGGGTTGCTGGTTCATTTCCCAGTCTAGGACACATGCTTGGGTTGCTGGGCTGGGTCCATGGTAGGGGGTGTGCGAGAGGCTGCCACACATTGATGTTTCTCTCACTCTCTCCCTCCCTTCCCCTCTGTCTAAAAAAAAAATAAATAATGTCTAAAAAAAAAAAAAGAAAACCCTATAGTCTCCACCAAAAAACTACTTGACCTAATAAATGAATTTGGCAAAATAGCAAGATACAAAGTCAATATTCAGAAATGGATGGCATTTTTGTACACCAACAATGAAATATCAGAAAGAGAAACTAGGGATAAAATCCTATTTTTTTTATTTTGTTGTTCAAGTACAGTTTTCTGCCTTTTACTCCCATCCCAGCCTACCCCCCAGTCCTCCCACCTCCTTCCCATTTCCACCCCGCTCTTGTTTTTGTCCATGTGTCCTTTATACTTGTTCCTGCAAACCTTTCCCCTTTTCCCCCAAAATTCCCTCTCCTCTCCCCTCTGGTCACTGTCAGCCTGTTCTCTATTTCAGTGTCTTTGGTTATATTTTGCTTGTTTGTTTGTTTTGTTGATTAGGTTCCTGTTAAAGGTGAGATCATATGACATTTGTCTTTCACTGCCTGGCTTATTTTGCTTAGCATAATGCTTTCTGGTTCCATCCATGCTGTTGCAAAGGGTAGGAGCTCCTTCTTAGTTTCTGCTGCATAGAATTCCATTGTGTAAATGTGCCATAGTTTTTTGATCCATTCATTTACTGATGGGCACGTAGGTTGCTTCCAGCACTTAAATAAAGTACCTAGGTACAATTTTAGCCAAGGAGGTAAAAGACCTGTGTTGGGAAAACTATAAAGCACTGAAGAAAGAAATTAAGGAAATACAAATAAATGGAAGCATATACCACATTCATGGATTGGAAGAATTAACATCATTAAAATATCCATACTAGCCAAAGTAATCTATAGATTCAATGCAATTCCTATTGAAATACCTATGGCATATACTACAGATGTAAAACAAAGATTTCAAAAATTGGTATAGAACCAAAAAAGACCCTGCATAGCCTCAGCAATTTTGAGAGAGAACAACAAAGTAGGAAGGGTCACGATACCTGATATCAAACTATACTACAAGGGCACTGTAATCAAAACAGTCTGGTACTGGCATAAGAACAGACACATAGATCAAGGAAACAGAATAGGGAACCCAGAAATCAACCTATGTCTCTATGGTCAATTAGTACTTCACAAAGAGGGCATGAGCATACAATGGAGTAAAAATTCTCTCTTCAATAAATGGTGTTGGGAGAACTGGGCTGGTACACGCAAAAAAAAAGTGAAACTAGACCACCAACTTATACCATACAAAAAATAAACTCAAAATGGATATAAGATTTATTTTTTTCACTTTAAATTGAATTTTGATTCTGTCTTTATAGAGATTCCAGACTTGGAAAAGTGACAAATACTTGAAAATTTCAGGAAGACAGACCATTTTAGGGAAAGAATCTGAGATGACTAAGGGAAAAGCTCATCAGTTTTGATGTTAAATACCTCATAGATGGCTCAAAGTATCATTGAAAAAAGTGCACATAAGAACCACTGTGATAGAATGGAACCTGAATACAAGAGTGGTTTAAATTTGAAAGAATGATAAATTCAAAGTCAGGCTGCATGCAATGAATTGGCCACCATCGAAGGGGTGTGATGACATTGTCACAAATAGGTATGTTTTCCTCAATTAGCAAAATGCTTTGAAGGAAATAATTGAATAATACACCCAACTAACTAATCTCAAATTGTAGTTTTCTAAGTCAGATTATTGTTTAGCTCAGGCCTTCCTGTCCCTCAAAAACTGGACATTTCAGGGTGAGCACCATATATTGGTTCTTTCAGTGGTTTCTGCTGGCGTTACTTAATAAGATCTGTCTTCTCTTAGTGTGAAGACCACATCAACTTGCTCTGGATGAGGCTTGCATTTGGAAGGACCTTTGGAAAATATAAAACCAAAGTTTTCTGTAGTGTCCACAATACCCTCATCTCATGCAGAACCACTGTTTCCATGATTACCTACTTGTTCACTTCTCTGACCTTCAACACCACCCAAAATATCTTGTAGAGACTGGTTACTAGGATATAAGATTTAAATATAAGTCATGACACCATAAAAGTCCTAGAGAAGAATATAGGCAGTAAAATTTCAGATATCCCATGTAGCAATATTTCTGCCAGTGTATTTCCTAGGACAAGGGAAATAAAGGGAAAAATAAACAAATGGACTACATCAAACTAAAAAGCTTCGACACAGCTAAAGAAACTATCATCAAAATGAAAAGGGAACTGACTGTATGGGAGAACATATTTGCCAATGAGACATCGGACATGGGTTTGATCTCCAAAATATATAAAGACCTCAGATGACTCAACACCAGGAAGACAATCAAATTAAAAATTGGGCAAAGGACCTAAATAGACACCTCTCCAAGGAGGACATACAGAGTGCTCATAGACATATGAAAAGATTCTCAACATCACTAGCCATCAGAGAGATGCAAATTAAAACCACAAGATACCACTTCACACCAGCAGAATGGCCATCATTAATAAATCAAAAAACAAGTGATGGCAAGGAAGCAGAGAAATGGTAACCCTAGTGCACTGTTGTTGGGAGTGCAGACTGGTATAGCCATTGTGGAAAACATTATGGAGTTTCCTCAAGAAACTAAAAATGGAACTGCTTTTTTTAAAAAAAAAAAAGTTATTATTTTTACAGAGAGAGGAAGGGAAGGAGAGAGAGGGAGAAACATCAATGTGTGGTTGCCTCTCAAGTAACCCCTACTGGGGGCCTGACCCATAACCCAGGCATGTGCCTTGACTAGGAATCAAACCTGGGACCCTTTGGTTCACAGCCTGCACTCAATCCACTGAGCTACATCAGCCAGGGCTGGAATTGCCTTTTGACCCAGTGATTCCACTGCTGGTTAATATACCTTAAGAATTTCAAAACACCAATTCAGAAGAAGTTATGCACCCCTGTGTTCATAGCAGCATTATTTACAATAGTGAAGTGCTAGAAATAGCCTAAGTGTCCATCAGTAAATGAGTGGATCCCCAAACTGTGGTACATTTACAAAATGAAATACTATGGAACATAAAGAATGAACTCTTACATTTCGCGACAGCATGGTTGAAACTGGAGAATATTATGCTAAGTGAAATAAGCCAGTTGGTGAGAGACAAATACCATATGATCTCACCTTTTAGAGCAATCTAATGAACAAAATAAACTAACAAACAAAATAGAACCACAAGCATGGAAACATGGAACACACTGACAGTGACCAGAGGGCATGGTGGAGGGGGATAATGGTAGAAAAAAGGGGAAGGGACTAGACAAAGACCATGTGTGAATGACCCACGGACATGGACAACAGTGTAGGAATTGACTGTGGGAGCAGTGGGTGGGATGAGTGGAGGAGGGAAAAGGGGAAAATTGGGATATCTGTAAAGGAATAACAATAAAAAATGATTTTAAGCACTAGCTGGTATGGCTCAGTGGATTGACTGCCAGCCTGCAAACCAAAGGGTCACCAGTTCAACTCCCTGTCAGGGCACATGCCTGGGTTACAGGCCAGGCCCCCAGTGGGGGCACTTGAGAGGCAACCACACATTCATTTTCTCTCTCTGTCTTTCTCTCTCCCTTCCTCTATAAAATAAACTCTTTAAAAATAATTTAAAAATTAAAATTAAAAAGAGAAAAATATTAAAAAAACACTTGTTACTTATAAAAAATAAAAAATGATGAGGTTATTCTAATGGACCTCTGTGATATGAAGCTTAACAATATCTGCATCATAGGGGTACCAAAAAGGGAAGAGAGAGCAAGGTGTCAAGAACCTATTTGAGGAAATAATGAATGAAAACTTTCCTAACTTGATGAAGGAAAAAGACACACAAGTCCCCGAAGCACAGAGTCTCAAACAAGATAAACCCAAGAGGCCTGCACCAAGACACATCATAATTAAAGTGGCAAATGTTACATACAAAGAAAGAATCTTAAAAGCAGCAAGAGAAAGAGTTAGTTACCTGAAAGAGAACGCCCATAAGACCTGCAGCTGATTTCTCAACAAAAACATTTCAGGCCAGAAGGGATTAGCATGACATATTCAAAGTGATGTAAACCAAGGATCTACAACCAAGACTGCCTACCAAGAAAAGGTATCATTTAAAATTGAAGGAGAAATAAAAAGCTTCCTAGAGAACAGGAAGGTAAAGGAGTTTATACTACCAGGCCAGTATTACAAGAAATGTTAAGAGGACTTCTTTAAGAAGAAATAAAAAAGAGGAACATGGAAAAAACTGAGGCTTGAAGAAATAAAAGATTTGAACAACAAAAAAGAAGAACATAGTTAAAAGAATAAAATGGCAATAAATGTGTACCTATCGCTAATCGGTTTAAATGGCAAAAATATTTTTTGCCATAGATAATGGGTACTTTTCTTGCCCACATTTTTGAGAGAAACATAAGGGTGCGCATTATACATGGGTAGTACTAATTCCGTATCTGTATAAATGTTTTTAATTCTTTTATTTATGATTATGCATTAAAAGTGTAACTCTAGCATTGGCTGGTGTAGCTCAGTGGATTGAGTGCCAGCTTGCAAACCAAAGGGTGGCCGGTTTGATTCCTAGTCAGGACACACGCCTAGGTTGCGGGCCAGGTCCCCAATAGGGGGTGTGCAAGAAGCAACTACACATTGATGTTTCTCTCCTTCTTTTTCTCTTTCCCTTCCCTGTCTCTAAAAATAAATTAAATTAAATTAAATTAAAGTGTAACTCTAGAAAGCAATAACAATATCTGTATGCAAAATAACCCCGGATTATGATAATTGGTTTTGTTTGTAAATATAAATAAGTAAATAACTGAATTAAAAATTAAAACAAAAGATTTTTTCCTGAAAGTTTGGACCAAAAATTTGGTCCAGTATACACAGGAAAATATGGTAGTTTAAATGTTCTAATCAAAAGATATAGGGGAGCTCTGGCTGGTGTGGCTCAGTGGATTGAGTACTGGACTGCGAAGCAAAAGGTCACTGGTTTGATTCCCAATCAGGCCACATGCCTGGGCTGTGGCCCAGGTACCCAGGAGGGGGCATGTGAGAGGCAACCACACATTGATCTTTCTCTCCCTCTCTTTCTCCCTCCCTTCCCTTCTCTCTAAAAATAAATAAACGAAATATTTTTTAAAAAGATCCAGTGTAGCTGAATGAATAAGAAAACAAGACCCATATATATGCTGTCTACAAGAGACCCACCCACCCATTAGAACAAAAGACACATACAGCCTGAAAGTAAAGGAATGAAAAAGATATTTCATGTAAATGGAAATGAAAATAAGCTGGGGTAGCTGTACTTATATCAGAGAAAATAGACTAAAAAACAAAGAGTATAGTAAGAGACAAAGAAGGACACTACAATGATAAAGGTATCAAACCAACATGAGGATATAACATTTATAAACATTTACACACCCAACATAGGAGCACCTAAATATATAAAGCAAATTCTTACAGACACAAAAGGAGAAACAGGCAGTAATACAGTCATAATAGGGGATTTTAATGCCCCATTGATATCAATGGATAGATTTCCAAACAGAAAATCAACAAGAAAACTGCAGCTTTAAATGATACAGATGGATTTAATTGATATTTTCAGAGCATTTCACTCCAAAGCAGCAGAATATAAGTTCTTTTCAACTGCATTTGGAATATTTTCTAAGATGGACCACATGTTAGGATATAAAAAACGTCTCAATAAATTTAAGGAGCTTGATATCAAGATCTTCTCTGACTACAATCACATGAATCTGGAAATCAATCACAAGAAAAAACTGAAAAGCACACAAAGACATGGAAGCTCAATAACATGTTACTAAACAATAAATAGGTTAACAACAAATGCAATTAAGGAAAAAATCAAAAGATACCTTAAGACAAATGAAAATGAAAACACAACAACACAAAATCTATGGGACACAGCAAAAGCAGTCCTAATAGGGAAATTCATAGTGCTAGAGGCCTACATCAAGAAACAAGAAAAACTCAAATAAACAATCTAATTTTACACGTAAAGAAACTAGAAGAAGAACAACAAACAAAGCCCAAAGTGAGTATAAAGAAGGAAATAATAAAGATCAGAGTGGAAATAAACAAAAGAATCTAAAAAAATAATACAAAAGATCAAAGTTACCAAGGGCTGGCTCTTAGAAAGCATAAACAAGATTGATAAACCTTTAACCAGACTGATCAAGAAAAAAAGGGAAAGGACCTAAATAAATAAAATCATAAATGAAAAAGAAGAAATAACAACTGACATCACAGCAAGCAAAAGTCCTCTACCAGATGGCTTCACAGGTAAATTTTTATCAAACATTCAAAGAAGAACTAACACCTATCCATCCCTAACTTTTCCAAAAAATTCAATAGGAAGTAAGACTCCTAAGTTCATTTTATGAGGCTAGCATAATCTTAATTCCAAAACCAGATAAAGACACTACAAAGAAAGAAAATTATAGGCCAATATCCCTGATAAACATAGATGCAAAAAGCTTCAATAAAATATCAGCAAACTGAATTCAGCAATACATTAAGAAGATAATATGCCATGATCTATTGGGATTTATTTCTGGGATGAAAGTTTGGTACAATATCCTCAAGTCAATTAACATAATACACCACATAAACAAAATGAAGAATAAAAATCATATGATCATATCAATAGATGCAGTAAAAGCAGTAGACAAAATACAGCACCCATTTATAATACAAATGTTCAGTTAAGTGGGAACAGAGGAAACCTATCTCAACATAATAAAGGCCATATAGGACAAACCCACAGTTGATACCATACTCAATGGGGGAAATCTGGAAGTATTTCACTTATCAGGAACAAGACAGAGATGTCCACTTTCACCATTTTTATTTAACATATCACTGGAAGTCCTAGAACAACAATCAGACAAGAAAAAAGAAATAGAAGGCATTCAAATTGTAAGGAAAAAAGTAAATCTGTCATTATTTGCAGATATCATGATACTATATAGATAGAACCCTAAAGATTCCACCAAAAAATACCACAACTGATCAATGAATTCAGTCAAACAGCAGGATACAGAATAAATATTCAGAAATTGGTTATATTTTTATGCACCAATAATGAACTATTAGAGAAAACAACCTCATTTACAGTTATATCAAAAATACCTAGAAATAAATTTAATCAAGGAAGTCAAGACCTGTACTGGGAAAATTATAAGATACTGAAGAAAGAAATTAAAGAAGGTACAAATAAGTCAAAGCATATACTGTGCTCATGGATAAGAAGAATTAACATTGTTAAAATATCCATATTGCCCCCAAAAATCTATAGATTCAGTGCAATCCCTATGAAAATACTAATGGCATTTTTTACAGAACTAGGACAAATAATCCAAAAAATTTACATGAAACCACAGAACGCCCCAAATAGCCAGAGCAACCTTGAGAAAGAAGAATGAAACTGGAGGTCATGCTACCCAATATCAAACTATAGTACAAGGCTATAGTAATCAAAACAGCATGGTATTGGCATAAAAGCAGACATATAGATCAATGGAACAAAAGAGTCCAGAAATCAACCCATGTCTGCATGGTCAATTAATATTCAACACTGGAGGTAAAAATATACGATGGCTAAAGACAGTCCATTCAATAAATGGTGCTGGAAAAATTGAACAGATAGGTGTAAGAAAATGAAAGTAGTGAGCCTTCTTACACTATATAAAAGAATAAACTCAAAATGGATTAAATATTTAAATGTAAGACTTAAAACCATAAACTCCTAGAAGAAAACATAAGGAATAAAACCTCAGCCATTTCTGTTAGTCATATTTTTCTGATGTATCTCCTTAGGCAAGGGAAACAAACAAACAAACAAAAAACCAAAAACAAATGGTTCTACATGAAACTAAAAATTTTTTGCACAATAAAGGAAACCATTAAAAAAACAAAAAGTCAATCTAATGAATGGGGGAAGATATTTGCTAATGATACATCTGATAAGGGGTTAATATTCAAAATTTATAAAGAACTCATACAATTCAACACCAGAGAAACAAGCAAACTAATTAAGAACTGGGCAGAAGATCTGAATAGATGCTTTCTGAAAGAGGACATACAGATGGCCAGTATATGTATAAAAAGATGCTCAACATAACTAATTATCAGATAAATGCAAATTGAAACCAAAGTGAGATATCATCTAACACCACTCAGAATGGCTATCATCACTTAATCCACAAACAAGTGTTGGGGAGGATGTGGAGAAAAGGGAACTGTCAGGCACTGCTGGTGAGAATGCAGTTTGGTGCAGCCACTGCGGAACACATTATACAGCTTTCTTAAAAAATTAAAAATGAAACTGCCTTGTGACATAGCAATTCCACTTCTGGGTATTTATCTGAAGAAACCCAAAACACTAATTAAAAAGAATATACAATATTTGTCTTTCACTGCCTGGCTTACTTCACTTAGCATAATGCTCTCCAGTTCCACCCATGTTGTCGTGAAGGGTAGGAGCTCCTTTTTTCTTTCTGCTGCGTAGTATTCCATTGTGTAAATGTACCATAGTTTTTTGGTCCACTCATTTACTGATGAGGAAAATGGGGACAACTGTAACTGAACAACAATTTTAAAAATGAATATATGATTGCAGTGTTATTTACAGTAGTCAAGAAATGGAAGCAACCCAAGTGCCCATCAATAGGTGAGTGGATAAAAAAGTGGTGGCACATATATACATTGGAATATTGCTCTGCCATAAAAAGAATGAAATCTTACCATTTGCAACAGCATGGATGAACCTAGAGAGTATTATTATGCTTAGTGAAGTGAATCAGTCAGAGAAAGACAATACCATATGATTTCACTTATATACAAAATCTAAAAAACAAAATCAATAAACAAAATTCAAACAGACTCATAGACACAGGACCAGACTGATTATTGGCAGAGGAGAAGGCATTTGGGGGAATGGGTGAAGAGGTGAGGGCATTTCGAAGTACAAATTGGCAGTTACAAAATAGTCATGGGGATGTAAAGTACAGCATAGGGCATATAGTCACTAATATTCAATAACTATGTATGGTGCCAGGTGAGTACTGGAAATATTAGCGGGAACACTTGTATATAATTTTCTAGTCACTATGCTATATGCCTAAAACCAGTACAAAATAATACTGAAAAAATATTTTATTTTGGTATTAATATGTAAAATTTTAATGTTAATTTTCTGTTGATGTTGAATGTAGTTGGAATCATTTAGATGTTCATTGTACTCTTCTTTAAACTCTTTTGTTTTAAAAATATAAAGTTTGAAAACTTTTTTAAAAAGTCCACAAAGTCCAGGGCAATATCAGTGCAAACTTAGATGCTTCCTTGTAGGTCAGTACCTGGTGACCCAATTCACATCTCCCACACCATGCTTCCCTGTATTCTGCCCTATGGGGACAGGAAAAGCCACATGTGTTGGGGGGGACATGAAGTAGGGAAAGCTTCATGGAATGGGCTGAATTTGAGGTGAACACTTCAAAGTAAGGAACAAGAAGGAGAAAGAGAACTAACACCTACTGAGCACCTCATGTCTCAGGCTCTCTGCTAGGAACTGCACTTGTTTTATTTCATCGGTACTCTGCTCAAGATACTATTACATAGGTGGTTTCAGTGCCAATAGTAATAACAAAATAATAATAAAAACAAGTACCAATGACTGAGTGTAGTACTTACTATGTATCCAGTACTGTTCTGAATTTTCCCATTTACTATTATCTCATTAATTCCTTAAAGGTCCTCAAGGCCAGGAAAGATTTCAGATTTTGAAGACATTCACCAATCTCCAACCCTCTAGTGCCAAGGTTCCATGAATTTTGCTCAGGATCAACATTGTGATGATCATTCTCCCAGCAATTCAACACTAATTTACTACAAGGCAGCAGTCCATATGTGAGGCACGCCTAGTCTCAAGGCTCTAGCCAAGTGATGCCTCTTTCTGTTCCTCCTCTGCTGACCCTGATTCACTCAGGACTCTGGGAGGAAGCTGAGGCTCAGAGAAAATAAGGGGCTCAGTTCTGCTCTTACAGCTAATGAGTAACAGAGTTTGAGTTTAGATTTAGTCCAGCCTGACTCCCTAGACAGGCTCCTCTGACTCTGCTGCTGTATTACCTCTTACTGGGCTGTGGTGTTTCTTTTTCTTTTCTTTTCTTTTCTTTTCTTTTTTTTTTTTTTTGAGGCATGATTCCTGTGTATTTTCACAGCCATAGTAAATAAAATATTAATGAAATATCCTTATTTAGGAAAAAACTGCAATAAAACCATGTGCCTATATTTACAGAAATATAAGGCTTTAAAATAAAGCACAGTTAACTGACCAAAAAAGGGCTATAGATATTTTTTCATTAGTCAATGACATAGATAAAAGAAATATATTTTTGTATTTTATCAGTTACTTACCATTTATTACTTCATCCTCTGAATTATCCTTTTATACAGTTTTATTGATGTCCTTCTATAAATGAATGGGTAAAGAAGATGTGACACACACACACAGACACACACACAATGGAATATTACTCAGCAATAAAAAGGAACAAAATCTTGCCATTTGTGGCAACAGAGATAAGATTTTCAGGATATTATGCTCAGTGAAATAAGTCAGAGAAAGAGAAATGCTGCATGATTTCACTTATACATGGCATTTAAAAAAACAAACAAACAAAACACAAACAGACACATTATGAGAATAACTTGATGGTTGTGAAAGGGGAGGGTGTAGGGGATAGGTGAAAAAAAAATGTGTGTTATAATAGTGATCGACAACCCTTACACCTTCACTTATTTCTTTGGCCCAGAAGTTATAAAGAAAAAGATTGTCAGATTCTCTTTCAGATTTGAAATTTCTGTTTTTAAGAAGACACCATAAACAAAAGGTAAAATAATAGTCTGAAAGACGCTATTTATTACAATTATAACAGATGAATTATTTCTTTTTGGAATATATAAAGACGTTCTACAAATTAATAATAAAAATAGGCAAAGATGTTAGCAAGTGATTCACAGTAAAGAAAAAGCCTTACTGAGGTTTAATTGATATTCAACAAACAACACATTTAAACTGTACGATTCAATAAGTTTTGACATACGTGTATGCATGAAATGATTGTGGCGTCTCTTTAGGTCTGAGTCATCTATAGCCAATCCAGGACAGCACTAGGCTTTAGTGAAGGTTCTTGCTGTCATAAAGGACACCAGGAAACTTCAAAGCAACCACTGCCAGTGAACTCAGAAGTACCAACTTTAGACATAAAGCACAACACTTTATTGTTCTTTTCTCCGAGAGTCCATCATTAACTGGTAAGCATTACATGCTATTCTTGTTCCCCACGCCAAGAATAAAGCAGCATCCCAATGCAAAAACAAACTGCATTTACAGGCTAGGCCTCCAGGGGGAGAAAGCTCCTGAAGGAATCCCTAGACAGCGGCAAAACCTCCGGAGTCACTAGCTCAAGATACAACAGTCGCTTTGCCTAACAAGGTCGCCTTGACTGCTGGCAGCAAGTGCGGTCTCCCACAGATGCAGCCGGCCCTCCAAAGGTACCAAATGCAGGAGACAGAAAAAGCTAACATTTCGCTCAGATCGCTGTGTTCGCTTTTCCGAAATGCTGACTCACAAATTCAATGGCGCGCCAGCCAGCCCAGATTCCCCCTCCTTCTGCCACCCCATTTGCTGTGGCCGGCCCGGGGTCCGCCCAGTCCTGGATCCAAACGATAGATTGAACCGACGCTCTGGGTGCCAGTAACAATACCAAGAAAGAGTGGGAATGGGAGGGGAAGCCAACCACTTCTGGTTAAGTTTCGTTTTTATTAAAAACTTCACGTGATTGCTGGACTCATGACTCAGCGATTTCTCCATTCAACCTCCTTTAATTTATTGGTTTGTCATCACCGCCTTCACCTTTTCTTGTATAGTCCTCCCGACTAGTTTTGAACATTTAAGAATTCTCCCATTTGATACGAATAAGAAAGAAACCACCTGTTAAATTAATTTCAAGTCCGCAAAATGATATAGGGGCTTTAAATAATCACTTGGCACAGTCTCCTCCCTCATTCCCCAGGGAAGCAACTGCCACACATTTTGTTAAAAGGATCATCAGGGGTTTTTTTTCACTCTTCTACCTTAGTTCTAGATTATTATAGACCCGTTTTTTAAAATTGATTTCAGAGGAGAGAGGGAGGGAGAGAGGGAGGGAGGGAAAGAGAGAGAGAGAAACATCATCAATTTGTTGTTCCACTTATTTATGTATTCATTTGTTGATCTTTGTGCCCTGACCCAAGATAGAAGCCACAACCTTGGAGTCTGGGGACTTTGCTATAACCAACTGAGCGACCTAGCCAGGGCCTTATAGACCCATTCTTAAACAAAGAAAAGAATTAGAGGAAGACTTGCTAAACAGTTGTCCTAAAATTTTTTCCTCCCTCTCCCACTGGTACACCCCAATAGTGACAATTCTGAAAAGTTGTGTGCAAATTGCATATTTAGAAATCAAACATTGATTTTGTTTTTAAAGGTTTATTTTAATCTTTATAATAAAAATAATACATACTCATTTTATAAAATGTAGATAATCAGACAATTCAAAAGACAAAAAGTTAATTGTTAACAATCTTGACACTTGGAAACTATTCCTGTGAATTATTTGGTGTCTTGCCTTCCAGTCTTTTTATCATGCATTTTTAAAAACCATTGTAATTGTACAGGTTTGTTTCCAACATTATATATATTTTCCCCCTTTTCACCAATCTCCCAACACCTCCCCTTTGGCAATCATCAGCTGGTTCTGTATACCTGTAGGTTTGTTTGTTCATTTGTTTTTTTGTTTTTTTAGATTCTGCATATAAGTGAAATCACATGGTATTTGTCTTTCTCTGACTTATTTCACTTAACATAATACCCTCTAGGTCCATCAATGTTGTTGCAAATGGCAAAATTTCATTCTTTTTTATTGCTGAATAAGACTGCATTGTGTAAATGTCCCACATCTTTATCCACTTGTCTATCAATGGACACAGGTTGCTTACATATTTTGGCTATTGTAAGGCATGCTGCCCTGGCTGGCGTAGCTCAGTGGATTGAGTGTGGACCTGCGAATCAGAGGGTTGCCGGTTCGATTCCCAGTCTAGGGCACATGCCTGGGTTGCAGGCTGGCTCCCCAGTGGGGGGACACATGAGAGGCAACCACACATTGATGTTTCTATCCCTCTCTTTCTCCTTCCCTTCCTCTCTCTTTAAAAAAACAAAATCTTAAAAAAAAGAAGGAATGCTGCCATGATCATAGGGGTGCACATATTTATTCAAATTTGTGTTTTTGTTTTCTTTGGATAAATACCAAGAAGTAGTATTGCTGGATTGCATGCCAGCTCTATTTTTAATTTTTTAAAAGATAAGATTTTCTTCTTTCTTTCTTTCTTTCTTTCTTTCTTTCTTTCTTTCTTTCTTTCTTTCTTTCTTTATTTATTTTTAGAGAGAGGATAAGGGAGGGAGAAAGAGAGGGCGAGAAACATCAGTGTGTGATTGCCTCTCACACACCCCCACCACTAGGGACCTGGCCTGCAACCCAGGCATGTGCCCTGACTGGGAATCCAACCCACGACCCTTTGCTTCACAGACCCACACTCAATCCACTGAGCTATACCAGCCAGGGCTATTTTTAATTTTGTGAGGAATCTCCATAACATTTCCATAGTGGCTGCATCAATTTACAATCCCACCAAAAATGTATAAGGGTTCCCTTCACATCCTTGTCAGTGTTTCCAACTTATTTTCCCTCATTACAACATTAGCATATTCCCCTTGTATTAAGAGTATAACTTTTAATAGTCCATTGTATGAATGTAACATGCATCACTTAATCTTCCATTTTGGAACATTTAGCTTCAATATGAGGGGGGACCCAAAAGAAACCCAGAATGTATTTATAAAAATTATGTATTATTCTTGCATGTTTAAACTTCAGTCACCTTCCAAGTACTCGCCATTTGATGCAATGCACCTATCAAGATGTTTTTTTTCCACTGCTTAAAACAGTTTTTGAACTTATCGATTTTGATGCCTTTTAGTGCTTTTGCTGTTTTTTGTTTCACCTCTTCCACATCAGCAAAATGTTTCCTTCTGAGGACTTTTTCTTCCAGGAAACAAACAAACAAAAAAGTCATTCGGGTTGAGATATGGTAAATAGGGAGGGTAGGGCATGGGGGTCATGCTGGTTTTTGGTGAAAAACTGCTGCACACTCAGCATGGTGTGGGCAGGTGCACTCATAAATGACCCATCATGAAATGGGCAAAGGTGTTGAGTCTTCAAAAAAATTTACTGAAGCCTAACACAGCCTCTCACAACAATGCCAGCTGGTACACTGATACAGACGGGTTCCTAGAGCACTCACCTAGCAGGGGAAGCCTGTACTACAAGGGGCCTGCCCTCTAGAAGATAATTCTAGCTTTGGGGGGATCCCCCCTCATATTTTCAATTGAGCAAACTATTTAAAATAACCCTATTGTAAATTCTTTCTGTGTAGTGAGGCATCCTTTGAAATGTGAATAGCTACTCTCAGACCCAATCTTATTATATTTTATTTTACATTTTAAAATACTCACCTGAGCATATGTTTTTATTGATTTTAGAGAGAGGAAGGTCTGGAGAGGGAGGAGAGAGAGATTGATAACTTGCCTCCCATATGCACCCTGACCCGGTTCAAACCCAGAACCTTCTTGATGTATGGGATGATGCCCCAAACAACTGAGACACCTGGCCAGGGCTTCCAGGCTCAATTTATATTTATATGTGTAGGGTGGAAAACTTTTCCCTCCTAAGTTCTTTGGTTGCCCTGATAATAAAATTGACATAAGACAGATTAATGGGAGAAAAACATGTAATTTTATATGTAGGGGTCCCATAAGAATATGAAACCCACAGGGAGGCAATTGAGGCTTATGTGGCATCCTGAGCTAAGGAGAAAGTGGTAGGGGGTCTGGGGCTTCAAAAGAGAAGCAAACAATTCATAGGAAAATGAGAAGAGCAAATGTTTGTTAAACAAATCTTTGCCATGCCATATAGGTAAGCCTTTCTGATATTAAAAAAAAAAAAAAGGTTTCTGTCCTGGCTAGCGTAGCTCAGTGGATTGAGTGTGGGCCTGTGAAGCAAAGGGTCATGGGTTTGATTCCCAGTCAGGGCACATGCCTGGGCTGCAGGCCAGGTCCCCAGTAGGGGGCACACGAGAGGCAACCACATATTGATGTTTCTCCCTCTCTTTCTCCTTCCCTTCCCCTCTCTCTAAAAATAAAGAAATAAAATCTTTAAAAAAGAAATGAACAGTACTGCAGTGAAAGATTTTTTAAAGTTTCTATGTTAATAACTCTCTTCATTGTACATGAACCCTACCTAGATTATTTTAGGCAGTTAAGGGGGAGGCAAAAAGCATTTCCTGAGTCTGCTGGGTTTTAACTGCCTTCAGCTCAAAACAATCCACGTACCAAAGTGGCACATTGTGGTGTTACATATTCTGTTTCCCCGCAGAAGTTTTTGAGTTCTCATTTATTGGGATTGCTTAAGGTAAAGCACACCTGAATTTTTTTTAAAGTTTGGGAGTTGTTGGAGGTTTTCCTACAAATGTATGTTTGATATAGCCCCCAAACTAAAAAACTATTGTTCTAAGCATCTTTTGTGTTTTGTTTTCCAAAGTGCTTCAACACTTTATACACCTATAAGCACCTCCATCAGAGAAAGGAATGATTTAACTCCCTTCCCACTCAATCCTTTCCACTGAGTAGAGGAAACTTGGAGGCAATGGGCAATCACTAGCAATTAGGGTTGGGGAGAAGGGGGAGAATGGAACTGAGCTCGAGGGGACTAGTGTTTAGAGCCCAACCATTCACAACAAAGTCAAACCCATGTGCGGTACCGGGCAGGAAGATTCTAAATCACACAGTGTTTTATTCTTTTATAGCTATGCGCCAGGATCCAGCCTAACATTAGCACAGAGAAGGGAATAAATTCACTCATGCAACAGTAGTTACCAGGTATCTACTATGTACCAGGCACTGTGCTTTCTGTTAGGAAGAGGTAAGTTCTATTTTTAAAAACGGCAAGAAAAGAGAATTTGAAAAAGTGTGTGTGTGTGTTTCAGTATTAAATTGGGTAGTCAGGGTAGGCCTCATTAAGAAAGTGATGGGTAAGCAAAGACTTGGAGGAAGTGAGAGGGTTAGCCATCTGGATATCTGAGGGAAGAGTGTTTTAGGCAGAGAAAACAGCTGGTTTAAAGGCCCTGCAGTGACACTGAAGAATAGCAAGGCAGAGAACATGGATAGAGAGGAGCAAAGCTTATTGCTTAACTGAATAAATGGCTAGATAAGTGATTACAAAGCAAGATGTTACCAAGTATGAAAAAACCCTACCCATACTGCAAACTGAAGGTATGACTGAGCAGCTGCTGGGTTGGAACGAAGTTATCAGATGAAGACAACTGTAGATAGGCTTTGTGGAACCTAAGTGGTGGAAGGGAGGGGAGGGTGGACTGGGCCTGTAAAATGGAGCCAGGGCCTCAAACTACCCCATGATCATTGTCCAGACTTGCAGATCTCTATAGGGCTAGATGAGAAACCTAAGTCTTGAGACCACTGAAAACTGGCATATACTCTTATTCCAGGACTTTTAAGTGGCAAAGGAAGCAAACAAACCAACTAAAAAATGAAAACAACAAACTACAGTTTTTATCAAAATCTCACAGAAGCTGACTTCAGGAGCAAAATGCTCAGTGACCCACCTCTTCTTCCATCTAAAACCTGCTGGTCTTTCATACAGAGTTTGTTGTATTAGGTTTCTTTTTAATTTAATTTAATTTAATTTCTTATTAAAGTACAGTTGGCATATAATAGTATATTAGTTTCAGGTTTAAAACATAGCAATTTGTTTTATGTGTGTGTGTGTGTGTGTATTTTACAATGTGATCACCACACAAACTCTAGTGACCATCTGTTACCATGCAAAATTATTACACTATTATGAACTAGCTCACTTATATGTGGCATTACAAAACAAATAAACAAATAAAACAAAAACAGACACCTAGAAACAAAGAACAAACTTGTGGTTGCCAGAGGAGGGGAGATGGAGGGATGGGTGAAAAAGGTGAAGGGGAATGTAGTCAATAATAGTGTATTAGTTTTCTACTGCTGCTTTAACAGATCACCACAAACTTAGTGGCTTAAAACAACATGAATTTATTATCTTACAGTTCTGGAGCTCAGAGGTCCTGAAATCAAGGTGTTAGCAGGGCTGTGTTCCTTCTGGAAGCTCACGGGGAGAAACCATTTCCTTGACTTTTCTATTTTATATAGACTGCTCCCATTCCTTATCTCGTGGTTCTTTTACCTTTATAATATCATTGTCCTTTGTATTTTCGTTCACTATAAATTCCCTCCTCTAACAACTACTGGAACACAAGGAATATCAGAAAGCTGTGTGATTCAAGTTGACAGAGTGCTCACTGGTCATTTTATCTAACCTTTCTTCAGTGTTGAAATTCTTTCAACATTTTCTGGACAAATGCTCTTTCAGCTTCTTTTTAAACACTTCCAGTGATGCAGAACAGGTCACTATGAGTTACTACTTTTTAAGATCTTGTTGTTAGAAACTCTTCCTTCCTACTGAACTGAAGTCTGTCTCCTTGTGACAGCAAACTAATCTTCCTGTTTTCTCTCCGGAGCTCCACAAAATAATCTCATCACCTTGTGAAGACACAGCAAGAAGGTGGCTGTCTGTAAACGCTCTCAACAGACACCAAATCTCCTGGCAACTTGATCTTGAACTTCCCAGCCTCCAGAATTACGACAAATAAAAGTTTCTTGCTTAAGCTACCCAGTCTATGGTAATTTGTCATAGCAGTTCGAATTGACAAAAACAGGCAAGTTATTTAACCTCCGTAGGCTTCAGTTTCTTCATCTGTAAAACACAGGTAATGATACCTGTTTTAGAGAGTTATGAGAATTACATGAGCTAATACACGTAAAAGGCCGTGACAGTCCCTCATATATAGGATGTGCTAGCTGTTACTACTTTTTGGGTGTCACCAGCTTAGAGGTAGGTCACCCTAGAGGCCTGTTGTAGATGTACTCTTTGAGTGTTCTCATTTGAGCTACTATGTTAGAACAAAATACACCATACTCTTTTATTATAAGACAAGCACATCTTAGAAACCCAGAAAGAAACAAGGATTTAGACTGTTAAAGCTGAAAGAGACCATGGTGATTTTCTAGTCCAATGTTTACTGTAATGTTTTAGCCATGGAGCCCCTTGTTCAAACAAAATTTCACACGAAATCCCATGATCTAAAACAGGGGAAACTGGAGTCATTCTGGTTGGTGTGGGGTGAAAAGCAGAATATCCTGCCCAGCCAATCTCCTCCATACACGTTCAGAGGCACCTCCTCTAAACCCAAGGACTCTGCAAGACACTTTGAGAAACACCAATGGAGTTCAAACGCTTAGACTGTAGAGGAAAGTGTGATTAAATAGCCGAAGAGATTTTGTGACCTGAAGAGGCCACAGAGGGACTCATGGCCAAAGTGGGATCAGAAACCTGCTTTCCTGTTTTTTATGTTGAGGAGACTGAGAGACTGTCAGGCACACTGTACTACATGTGGCAGTATGTGGGGAGGCCCCAGCTCGGTCCTGTGACACCCATCGCTTAGGTTTTGTCTGCATGGTTGGTGCCTTTATCTTGGTTTATAGGTCTTCAAGTGGATGTGTCTACCCCTGGAAGCCACCTTGGCATGCAGAAATCACTGTGTCTTGGGAGAAAGGATGGGGAAATGTGGATGGAAAGAATGGGATGGAATCAAGTGAATTGTGCTTACTTTTATCAACTTCTAGTAAACCGCTAATGAAGGGTAGGTGGGATGGTCTGATTTCCTGAATGCTCATTTTAAAGCCAGCAAGTACGTTCCTGAACAGTCAGCTGGAACATGGAATAAATAACATTTGAAAGAGCAAAGTTGCTAGGAAATTTACACATTTCAATTCATGAGTACTAAGGTCTGCATCTAATCAGAGCCCACCAGGGCCCTCAGTGTTTTCCTGGCTTTTCCCACTGATATGAAACTTTAAAGAAGAGGACCTTTTAGCGCATGGGGTCTGATCCAACTGAGAATAGAGCACTAGACAAGAAATACAGAGGTAAGACTTCTACTGTTAGCTCTGCTGCCTACTTGGGTAAGTAACTTGACCTCCCTGGGCAAAATGAAGGGGTTGAAGCAGAGAAGGGCTCTTCTGATTTTAGAATGTCTATCATTCCATATCAAGAGTGTTCAACAAATGGCTGTCATACCAAAGAGCTGGCTGCAACCCTCTCAGTTACACCTGCAGAGTCAGGTCATTGACATCATCACTAGTGTCATAAGCGGTAGGTAAGAATTTCTGAATCTGAACCCTCTCCTCTAAACCCCTACTGCAAAGGAAGAGAGCAATATGAGATTATTTCCTTAGCAACACATCACTTCAGTTTCATGGGTCATAATGTCCTGGGATCACTCTCCTTCATAATCTATTGAGTTGAAGGAGAAGCTGGAGATTACAATAGAGAGATAAATAAGGCTGGTGTGCAAATGTGTGTGTGTATGGACAGAGGGAAGAGAGATTAACAAAGAAAGACTCAGGAAAAAAAGAGACAGACAGTTAAAGAGAGATATATAGACAAGGAGAAAGTGGTGGAAGTGGAAGTCAGAAGTGTGTCAACAGTCAGCTGGCTAGTCTAGTGGAAAGAAAACATATGTCTTGCCACTTTCTCTGATGTGAGACAGATGGAAAAATCCTGGGAAACACTGTGCTGGGGAAACCATTCCAACAGCTGAGCACTTACGTCATATAGTCTCCAAAAGCCAGAATGTATTCTTAGATCTGCCATTCATTCATTAATTCAATAAACATTTACTGAGCACTTACTATGAGACTAGAAGAGTGAAAAAATGGCCATGTTCTCTGCTCTAAAGAAGTTCACAGGCTGCTACAGGTTCTGGGCCAGTGATTACGGTATGATGAATATCATGATGAGGGAAGTCCAGGGTATTAGGTGAACACCACCCCCACTTCAGCCTTGGCTTATTAAAAAAGATTTCTTTGGAAGAAACTTGAAGCAGAAGCAAAAACCAGCCTGGTGTTGGAGGAAGTGGAAGGAAAAGGAATGTTTTAGGTATAGGTAGGAATATAAGTTATTTTATTTTTTTCTTTGTGCTTAGCAGTGTTTTACAAGTGTTTTTCATTGGACATATGTTACATTTATATAGAAAGAATTTTAAAATGTGAAGAATAGCAATGGCCATCTCTTTTTTTTAATTTTGTGAGGTTTTTTGTTTCAATTACAGTTTACATTCAATATTATTTTGTATAGTTTCACGTACACAGCATAGTGGTTAGACAGTCAGATACTTTACAAAGTAGTCCCCCTGATGTTTCCAGTATCCACCTGGCCCATACCTAGTTATCACAATATTATTGACTATATTCCCTGTGCTGTACTTTACATCCCCATGACTATTTTGTGACTACCAATAAGCACTTCTCAGTCTCTTCACCCTTTTCACCCAGTCCCCCAACCCTCCTCCTCTCCAAGAAGCATTAGTCTGTTCTCTGTACCTATGAATCTGTTTTTGTTCTGTTTGTTCATTTATTTTGTTCATTAGATTCCACATATAAGTGAAATCCTGTGATATTTGTCTTTCTCTGACTAATTTAACCTCACTTAGCATAATACTCTCTGGGTCCACCATGCTATTGTAAATGGTAAGATTTCATTCCTTTTTATGGCAGAGTAATATTAGCAATGGCACTCTCTTAATCAGTGAGCACCAATGAGAACTTCCTTAGGTTTGTGATACACTGACAGGGAGACAAAGGAACACTGCAATTACTGCTACTAGTAACATTAATGAGAATATCTGTTGAGTACTTACTACATATTGGCATTTTCCAGGCACCTCATTTAATTCTTACAATAATCTTCCATGATAGGCACAACTATTATCACCTTCATTTATGGATGAGGAAACTAAGGCTCAGAGATCACATAATTATTGAGCGGTAGAGGCAGGAATCAAATCCAAGTAGTCCAAAGGCAGAGCCCTGGCTGTGACTACTACACTATACTGCTCCTCTTTACATGATTAAAGCGATACACACAAGAGGCCAGCTACTGTTTTAACTTCTCCCTCATATAAGAAGCAACTACTTGCCATCAGTTGACTATGTGGGTGGGGCAAGGGATAGTCATGTGAGTGCTCAGAGAGAGGTCAGATGCACAAAGAGCATAAAGTGATTTGCCTGAGGTTGCACAACAATCTGATGGCTGAATGGGTTCCAAAAATACACTTCAGCATCACAGCTGGTGGACCCCGCTTTGCTCTGGTCACAGAGCAAAGCTTATCTTGTGGAAAGTGTCCAGTTTTCAAATCAGCTGCGTAAGTCCAAATGCTTTATTAAAATCCCCTTATATTAATAGTTGTTCCATGATGCAATTCCAATTTTAACCACATGGTGACGCTGCAGACAAATGTAGGAATTTGGGGAAGGGGAGTTTAAGGATATTTGCAGTATTTTTATAAATTGTGATACAGGTACACAAAGGTTATGCAGCCATCTAAAAGAATGAGGTACAGCTATATGACTTTTAGGGAACATCTTCAAGATATGTAAATAAGTGAGAAAAGTAAGTCACTAAATAATAGGAAGAGTAGGCTCCTATTTGTCTAATTTTTAAAAAAGAATATACATACATACGCAGATATATGCATGCTTTTCCCCCCTGAGAGTATACAAAAACAAACTGTTAACAGTCATTACTTTAAGGAATGGGACTGGGGTCCAAGGGAGGGGGAAGGGTGTTTTCTTTTGATTTTATACATTTTTTAAAATTATTTATTTATTTATTTTTAGAGAGAGGGGAAGGGAGGGAGAAAGAGGGAGAGAAACATCAATGTGTGGTTGCCTCTGATGTACCCCCACTAGAGACCTGCGCTGCAACCTAGGCATGTGCCCTGACTTGGAATCAAACCAGCAACCTTTTTTTGATTCAAACCAGTAACCTTTTGATTCACAGCCCGTGCTTAATCCACTGAGCTACACCTGCCAGGGCTGATTTTACATGTTTCTAAAATACTTCCATTTTAAATGATTTGTTTATTTACTATTATTGTTTAAAATTAATTTAAAAATCACCAATACAGAAACAATCCAACTTCTGTAAAAATTTAAATACAGCAGAAGTTAATAAAAGTCCCTTCTTCTCCAGCTCTTAATCTAATCCTCAGTGGACAGGTAATCACGGATATAAGTTTGGGACCTTGTTACTCAGTGTAGTTTCCAGGACAACAGCATCAGGATCATCTGGGAAGTTGCTAGAAACACAGATTCATGTGCCCTATCCCAGATTTGCTCGAACTGCATAATGAAGCCTACTAATCTATGTTTTAAAAAAACCTTTTGTTAATTTTGATGCATACTCACGATTGAGAACCATTTCACTTTAGCAGGTTAGACCAGATCTTTGGTGGTGGTGTTGCAGGGAGGGTTGAGAAGAATCCTACTGGGGAAATCTAACAACATATCCCCATTCACCCAGTGAGCTCTAGCTCAAGGGCTGGCAGCCCCTTGAGCTCACTGTGACCTGTCTGTTGGGGTTGAGCGATGGCCATGCTACCAGAGTTTGGAGGCATTATTCAGAAAAGGGGACTATATTGGAAGAGGAAAGGAAAAAGGAGTGTAGAAGAAACTAAAATGAGAATAAGTCAAGAAAGGAAAAATGGCAGAGAAAGAGCACATTAAAAAACCATAAGATGGCAAGTAGGTGACATTAACACCTCAGGACCACTCATTCATTGAGTTAATAAGTGTTTATCATTTTTAAATTCTAAATCTCAGTTATCTTTATGTTCATTTCCTTCCTCCGACCCACATATTCCATGCCTATGAAACCGAGGGTCCTTATGACTTTGATTAAATTTAGCTTTAAATCCTAGCTCTAGAAATCATCTCTCTCTCTCTCTCTCTCTCTCTCTCTCTCTCTCTCTCTATATATATATATATATATATATATATATATATATGAATATATATGAATACCTCTCAGAGACCTATCATTCCCCCAACCTCCCATAATCAGCAACTCACAAGGCAGTCAGTACTGAGTAATGGTCACAAGATTGGAACCTCTGGCAGGGTAAAGATAACATCTTCACTTAAGTTATGTTTCAGTTCCTGAATCTCTCCCTACTTTCCCCTGAAACCAGACAGGAGAGCACAGGAACAGGCCTCAGAAACTGTCCTCAAGACCTGAAGAAATTATTTATTACTCTTACCTCACATCCAACCCATCAACTCTGAGCACAATCCCCAAATCCTAATCCACAGTGTTTTGTGATTTTGCCCTTTGTCATCTATAAGTTATACGCCTTCAAGGAGTTGGGAGTTTTGAACATTAGCTTCCTGTTCTCCTGGGCATCACCATTCATAATAAAATAGCCAGTATTTCTCCACCAGAATTCTCAGCATTTAGTGTTTGGCTCTGCTTGAGCCGGGTGGACTGATTCTCACTGTTCTTCTGACCCACACATTTCATTGTCTAACATTTACCAACTGTGCTAAGGTAATTATTTCTTGCACCATTCAGTATCTTCACATGAGGGAAGCATCTGCCTTCATCCCTGTTGCCTGCCTAAAAAGTCATGAACTCTCAAAAGAGCTCCAAAGAGTCATTATCTACCTATGGTGGTAGGAATATGTGTGAGTGTGTGCGTGCCTGCTGAGGAATTTCGCCCACTGAGGAGATGTGAGGCATGGTAGGAGAGGAGGTGCACATAAAAGCACTGTGGATGCAGCAGTATAAACAGTCAAGTCAACACATGTGAAGGTCAGATTGGAAGGGATTTTTTCCAGAATTCCTCCGATGTCAACCCTAGTCCCACACACTTCCTCTATGCAGAAGAGCCTGGGGAAAGCTCCTTCAACTGGGCTGGGACAAGGGGAGACAGTGCGTACAAAAGGAAGCAGTTCTCACAAGGTTTGGGGGGAAGCATTAAACAACTGTGAATATGAAAGCCCAGACCAAAGCTTTGAGTATTGTTAGCCTATCTTTTTCTGACAAAATACTCACCATTTACCTACCATTTCCAAAACATTGTTCTGTCTCACGTTCATGAGCACCAGCATTTGTTTCATCGGGGGTAACGGTTGTGATGGGGGGATTTTCATTAGAGCAGAAAAGGCTGCTGTATCTCACTGTGTTCCATTTTTTTTAATTTGATGACACTTGCAAGAGGTTATGGGCAACAATTCATTACATTGGATATTTGACTCACTGAGACACTTTGCTTCCGCATATGTTAAATAAAACAACATTTACTCTTAAAGAATCCTACAATTATAAAGCTGGAGTTTTGAGGAAAATACAATGCTCCATACCAACAGAATCTGAATCTCAACGGATGAGGCCAAGGAGGCATCTCTAGTTTTAAAGCCCCACAAGTAATTTCAACATGCAGCCAGGATTGAGAAACAGCTTTTGGTAAAACAACAACAACAACAACAACAACAACAACAACAACAAAAATAAAACAGAAAGACAGGATCTACTGTTCCAGAAACTCTGGGGAATCTGCATGTTATTGCAAAATCCCCAGAAAATTCTTTTGGAAACTAACATTTGAGAAGTAGTGCTTTATTCCGATTTAACATTTTTATAGTTTTTGAATGTTTTCACTTGTTAAATAGTTGAGGTTTCATCTGTTCAACTGTCAAGTATACCAAATAGTATGTTTAGTATTAGTTCATTAAAGGATATTTATACATATAAATGCATAGGGAAAACAATTGGAAGGATGATGGATGGATAAATAGATGGATGGTGTCTGAGCAGTAGGAATATGAATGATCTTTGCGCCCTCCCCCCACCTTTCTATTTTATTTCTATCTCATGTTTTTTCTTTCCGTATTTAAAAAAGGCTCTTCCTCTTTCTGAGTTCAATTTCCCCTTGTGAAAAACAGTGTTGTAACTTAGTGAACTTCAAGACCACGTCCTGCTCTAGCGGTTAGTGACTCCACACTACCCCCTAGCTCCTTCTCCATTTAATAGTATGAACTGCATAGGCAACAACAGTGTTTGGAGAATCATCGTGTATGATTCTTGTATGTAGTACGTTGTGACGCGTAGCAACAGTTTCTGCTCCATTAAAATGATTCTATTCTTCCTCAAGGAGTCTGAACTGAAATAATCTCTACCATAGATGTCCCCCAAAAGTTCATCCTCTCTCTTTTAACTCAGATAAGGCCGTCCGCGCATATCTATTAATAACGTAAGAACGATCGTGAACCAAAAAGCCAGGGCGTGGTCGCCACGCCTACCCGCCCCTACATCACTACCCCTCTCACCGCTTTCAAGCACCGAGATTGGCTGAACACAAGAAAGAGCCCCGCCCCTAGTCTTATGACTCGCACTGAAGCTCCTAGTCCCGGCTTTTGCAGCGCTGTGGTCGGTGGTCAGCGACCGTCTTCCTCAGCTTCCCCAGAGCCTTTTCCGTGGTGTTGCTTCTCTTGTCACCGCCTGCTCTGCGGAGTCATGGTGTGCTTTCGCCTCTCCCCGGTACCAGGCTTGGGGCTTGTTCTGCTCTGCTTCGTCCTGGGTGAGTTGTCGGGCCCTCCTGCTTAGTCCCTCTGCCTGGGCCCGGGGCGCCCAGTTCAAAGGCCACAACCCGCAGTACTGTTCCCAGGAGGGAGGGGTGGAGAGGCTGAACAGCTGACAGTGGGTGGCGGCGCTTGCCCCATGTGGCAAGCATGGGGCAAGCAATGACCTAGAGAAAACCTGACCGAGGGATGGCGGGGGAAGAAGGGCAAGTGAGAGTAAGAAGGGGCAAGTAAGGAGGGGGGGTGGGCTGGACGCCAAGGGAGTGAGTAGGGAAGAGCAAAGAGTGGAGTGGATTCGGGTAGGAAAAGTCACTTGGGGAAGATACTAAGGACTGAGTTTAGGAGGGCGGTACGTGGTGATTCTGGGGTGGCAGGGACAGTTAGGAAAGTCCTGGTTTCCTAGGATCAGGGAAGAGTTTTAAAGAGGGTGGGAAAGTATGGGGCAAGAGAGAAAAATTGGGGAAGGAAAAGACTGCCTGCAAGAACTTGGGGGAAGGGAGCAAGCAGGTGTGGTAGTAGACTTTGAGGGGCAGTGAGAAGGTTGGGGGCTTTTGTGGGTAGGAATTGGAGGCTGTGGAGGAAGGGTGATTATAGTCATGAGGATGCTGGAATTGAGTTCAGTAGTTGGAATTTTGAAGGGGAAGGGACCTAGAGTGCCTGGACCACTTGCAAGCAAGAAAACTCTGGAGAGTAAAGGGGTGGAAACCTCAGCGGGGAGTGAATAGGTGACTTAGAGGTGTTGAAGATGTCAGTTTTCTACCAGTTTTGCTACTTCTCCCAGCCAAAAAAAAATCCCTGGATGTTTCAGTTGGGAGAACCTCCCAGATGAGAGGTTTTGGGGATGCATCTGAGTCTTTCATGCCTCTTTACCTTCAGAAGTTTGTTTTCTTCTTCCTGATTATACAACTGGCCTATTACCTGATTTTCAGAGGAGGAGGGTAGGTAACTTCCTAAGGATTGGGCTGTTACCATGTCCTCAGGATGGCTGGGTGAAATGTTGGCTGATTGTGCTGTGACACCCCCTCCATAAGCAGCCAGTTTAATGCCTGAAAGGTGAACTTTGACTAGAATGTCTTTTCCTGACCTGATCCATCCTGTTTGTTGCTACCCAGTAGCTCTTGCTATTTGTGACTTAATTAAAAAAAAAAGTAGAAGGAACAGACCAGATGGGAATGGAGAGGAAATAGATATATTAGGGGCCTGAGAAGACAGTGAGAGGTACACACATCTTGTAAGTCACATTTCAGTAGAATAAAATCAACCTCCTAGAACAGTAGATTCTCAATTAGGGAATATTTGGCAGTATCTGGAGACATTTTTGGTTGTCACGACTAGGATTGCTTTTAACATCTAATGTGTAGATGCTTCTGTATCCTACAATGCACAGGACAGCCCCCCCACCCCCAACAAACTAAGAAGTATCTTATCTCAGAATGTCAGAAGTGCCAAAGCTGAGAAATCATTCTACAGAGCCATAGCATTAGAAGGATTCTTGATGGTCTAATCTAGTGATTCTCAAGGATCTTGCTGAGTGAATCTGTCAGATCAAAACTACTTCCAGAAAAATAATAAGAAGTTACTTCTCTTTTTCATTCTAATTCTCTTGCCAGTGTACAATGGAGTTTTCCAGAAGCTACATAATGAGTAATGACATCACCTTGGTGGTTCTGATGTGTTTTATTCACGTCTCAGTTTTAACTTCTATGGCAAATACCAATAGATACAACTCCCATAAGCTAAAGCTCTTTGAGGTTCTCATGGATGAGACAGTAAAGGAGGTTGTGACACAAATGTTTGTGAATCCCTGATCTAGTCCAGCTGTCCACACAGTGCAGGAAACTCTTCTGTAGCCCTTCTGAAAGGGGGCCGTGAAGGCTTTGCTCAAGCACAATTCGAGGCTTTTATGCTACTGAGGGGCAAGTGACCCTAAGAGAGGATTGTTTACCAGAAAAGCACCTTATCGGTGACTAGAACACATCTGACCAAGGCATCTGTTAACCAGTAATTAATTCACTGCCAACTGAATCTGCACAAACACAACACTGTTATTGTTTAGAGAAAGTAAAAAAAAAAATAGTTGTCCTACTTGTTGGTTTTCATGTCATTAATTTTGTTGTTTTTGATGAAAGCTTTTTTGTTTTGTTTTTACAAAAGCCATGCTTGCTCATTGCAGAAACTAAACAGGCAAAAAGAAACATAAAAGAACCCATCAGCTCATCTGCTAGTTTGCCATTTATTGATTGGGACTAACTAGAATCATCCTTTTGGAAGATTTCCAAGATTGATTCCCTCCACTTCCAAGATCACAACAGGATTTGGAGGAGTGAAAGATAATAATGTACCCAGATCAGATTTTTTTCAAAGGTACCCAGATGAAATAGAAACCATTTCTTCTATACAGCTGCCTTTTCTGACAGCTGTTGGTTCAGTGTGTGCTAACTCCTTCCATGTGGTTTTGCCTTGTGAAAATTTAGCAGGTCTTCAGTTGCTTGTTGCATGTTGCATGTTGCTTTTAAATATCAAAATGGCTACCAAGAATAGGTTTTTGAAAACTCAGTAAATATTTGTAAAGTACCTGTTATGGATCTCATGCTGTTCCCTGAGTACTACAGAGGGTGCCCTTGAAGGATGATCTCTTCCAAATTTATAGTCCCATTAGTATTACCATTTGAGCTATGCCACTTTGTGATTTTATAACTCTACCCCAGCTTCACCAGGAAGTTTACTTTTTAAAAATAGCTGCTTTCAGGCAAGTATAGAAAATAATTCTCTGAATCTATGTATTGGTCTTTTTCAGAGAAATTAAATTTTGCTGGTATTTATTTCAACTGTAACTGAGTAGAGAACTTTTTGGAGAAGAGCTATATAGAGGCATTATAAAGAGAGTGCTAAATGAATGTCATTTCCTAGCATCATTGCCTAACTGTGTTCCTTCTCTGTGACATCAGAGATTTCAGAATTCTGTAATGGTTATTGCAGAATTCTGCACAGAATTCTGTGGTTATTGATTCTTATAACTAGTGACTTCTGGTTTTTATAGGATTAAGGCTTTTCTGGGAGGGAAAAACCTCATAGAAATATCCTGAGTGTGTGGTTCACTGGTTGGAGCCCATCCTTCCCACAAATGTTTATTAAATGCCTGTTGTGTACCAGCTGCCATACATAGATAGAACAGTGGGAACAACAAATGAGGGCCCTGCTCTCAGGGAGCTTACATTTTAGCGGTGGAGACAGCCCAGCAGGTAAATAATAGAATTTCAGATAGTGATAGGCGCTGTGAAGAAATGCAACAGGTAATGTGGAAGAGGAATGAACAGATGATAGGAGTAGGTGATGGGATCAGAAGGCCTTCCATTTTTGTGTGACATTTCTGTTGGAAGGAGGCCAGCCAGGTGAGCATCTGGAGGAATAGGAGTAAATGTTGACTTTCCCAAATTCTTAGGTTATTACACTAGCCTATTTCCTACTCTTTTTTTCCTAACAGTACTAGTCAAGTCTCCCCTATAGTATTGGTTCCTGAGAGTGGAGACTGTCTTGTGTACTTTTACTTCCCCATGCCTACTTAGCACAGGGCTGGGTACATATTTCACCCTCTGTAAATTTTTGTTGAGGGTATTCATTGGTGGGCACTGGGTATATGATGGTGAACTACACCTGCTTGGTCTCCTTACTCTTTTTGAATCTTAAATTATGTTTTGCAAGAAGTTTTATTTGTGTCTTCGGATTAAGAACTTCAAAATCAGTGCTAAGTAGTGCAGATAATTATAAACCAATTTACTGAAGTATAAACTAATTAGTAAGATACTAATAATTAGTAAGATACTGATAATGCTAGTATCTTACCTGTAACCCTTCAATATACCTACATAGTAATGAAAGTTAACATGAAGAACAAGAAAGTCTTTAGTTTTCACAAAGAACCAACCTCTCTCCTTTTGGAGCTGATTTAAAAGGGGATGAAAGCATTGCAATTTTTCTGTAGCTGTACCACATTTGGTTAAACTGGTAACTTTGATTTCAGGGTTCTGCTAAAATTATTATAGCTGTGATAGAGCTACTTGAAAGGACAGGCTTATTATTTGTCCATTAGTCATTGGTTATCACATCTGATAGGATTATAGATATTCAAATATTTCCCATGAGTGCAGCTTTCTTCCTTTATATCCTTGGGTGGAATTTGTGATCAAGGATTATTTCACAGTGCTGCGCCTGACTTAAGTGATCTATTGGTGCAGGAAGGCTGCTCTTCCACATGTAGTGACAAAAGCATTCTGATCATGATTTCATATTACAGCGATCAGAGATCTCCAATCCGAAATTACACCTTGTAAGTACTTGCTGGTATCCTGCTATGTGTAGTAAGAGTGTTCTGAAAGTCTGCCAAATACCACTCAGCAACAAACCATTAGTTGAATAGCGTTGAATCTTACTTCCTTACCAACTCCGTGACCTTAAAAATTAAATTATTTTGTAGCTTGCAATCATTATTTTCTTTTTTAAGAGATTTACCAGAAATCAAGAGTATCAGCAACTGAATGTGATGATTATACCTGTTATTAGGAATTGTGAGGAATTATATGTAAATGAGGAACTGTTGATCTGACTTAACAAACCTATGAATGGAAAAGAAAGAGTAAATAGGAGGTATATGCCTATGTCCTGTTCTTTTCTAAGACGCTTTGCTCAACATCATTCTGAATTGATAACTATGAGGACAAAAATCCATAAATTAATATGATAGAATAAACATATACCTAAAAGTTGGGAAGGATCCCTTTAGGTGCTGTGTTTACTAGGAGGGAAACTGGTAAGCTAGAACCTCTAGCTTGCTTGGCAAAGTTCTCTTAGCTCTGAAGGGTTTACATGCTTTTGAAGAACTTATTAGAGAAATACACACACTACAATTCTGCACAAGGTTAACTTGCCCAGAGTCTCTCAGCCAGTAAATTGGATGGCCTAATTTGAATTCTGGCTCTTCAACTCCAGGGATGGGGCTCTTAATCACCTCATAATATTACCACTTAGATCATTGTTTGTCTTTTATTTGTTTTGCTTTACCATCAGTATTATGTTCCCACCCACCCCATCTTGTTTACAAATGTGTGTTTTTCAGCTACATTGAGTCAAACAGACTTGCAAAAACCTAGGCATTTTTTGTAGTATCTTATGCTTCAGGAAATAAATTCTAAGTTCTAAAAGAACCTAGAAATGATCTCTTTGGAAACAAAATTGAAAGGATATTTGAATTTGAGAAAGTTGATTTTGAGGATTGCCTTTATCTTTTGTTTGGAGAATAAACTCTCAGCTCTATAATTACATACTGTAGGATATATTCAGCTGTGGTTTTTTAAATGGCATCAAGACTTTAAACAAAAATGGTTTGGTTGTTCTAAAATTAAACACAGAAATAAGGATGGAAATGGCTTGCTGGAGATTTTTTACCAAAGTGTAAATGTTTCAACTGTAAACTTACCTTATGAGAAAAGCATTATTCCTAGATTGTAATCCATGTCAGCATTTGTTCAGAAAACTGACATGGGGGTTGAAGGAGGATCCAGAGGACTGATAGGGTTTATGATTTGGAAGAGCTAAAAGATTGGCCTTCCTGTGATTAGATAAAGCTATATTTCAGGTCCTTATTGTAGGGTATTTTTACCTCGGTATAATCAATCAGTATTTATTGAGAATCTAATATGTATTCAGCACTACTAGGAATGATAGGAGATAGAGTAGAGGTAATAGACATAATTTTCCCCACCACGACACCCATGATGGATGACATTCATATAAAAGACAAACTCCTAGGGGCTGTGGCATGGATAAGATCATCTGTTTAACGGGGCGTATTGGAATTCAAACAAGTTGCAGAGACGGCATCGAAAGGGAATCATGAATCCATGCATATTGTTCATTCACAGACTTTGGTATTTTTTTATTAGGTAACAAATTACTTGTTGCATGCTATAATTTACCATGGCTCATCAGCCTGTTGCAAAGTGACAGTTGAAAACTGTTTTGGAGCTTATAACAATAGGGAACACAGGGCTTGCAGGCATAAAATAACTGAAGAATTCAGGATAGGATGAGATATATTGAAATGTTGGGATATGCACTATGACTGCCCCTCCAGGGCTTTTATAATCAAGGAAATCTTTGTGCAGAAAATGGCTGAAAAATGGATAGTATGTCAGTCCAGGTTCTTAATTGTAGGCAAGAGAAATAAAATCTGATTGCTTTTTAAGCAGAAAAGGAATTTATTACAAAGATATTGGGGCACATGCATATGCTTTGACTCCACAATTTCATTCCTAGATATATACCCAACAGACACACATACACGTGGGTTCAATGACGTGTCCCTTTGTAATAGAACCAAACTGGATACTATCCAAATGCCTATCAACAGTAGCATATATGAGTAGTGGAGTAGTCATCCAGTGATAGAAAGCTATACATACACATACAGAGTGAGAACAGGCAAACTGTAGTTAACACAACAATCAAAGTGAATCTCATAAACATAATAATGAATGCAAAAAGAGAGCATAGTAAGTGATTCCATTTATATCAAGTGGAAAATGAGGCAAAACTCACCTATCCTGTTAGAAGTCAAGATAATGGATACCCTTGGGAGGGAAATGGTGATGGGAAGAAGGAGCCCAGGATGCCTTGGGAATACTTGGAATGTTCTGTTTCTTGTCACAAGTGGGTTCAGTTTGTGGAAAATCTTTGAGCTGCATATTTAATATTATGTATACTTTTCCCTTCCATATGTTATGCTGTGCATTTTGCCATATGCATGGTGCACATCAATAAAATTGTCCTTTAGAAAATGTGCATATTAGGTAGTGCAGAATTACTGGAGCTCCTGACTATATATCCCAAATCATGTTCCTGAGCAGCATTTCCACTGCCAAGCGTTTTGTTGAACTGCTTCTTGCACCACTGGCCACTGCCACTGGTGCAACGAACCAGTTCTGCTTGCTTTGTTCCCTGGGAGCTTGATCCAGATGTAGCTACTTCCACCTGGGGGTAATAGTTACATTCCTGGCTCCATTCCCTAACTGTCCCATTCAAAATCTGGTGTGGATGCCTTTGTTAGGTGGAGCCTGGCATAAGATCCAACCCTTGCTGCAAGGGAGGCTGGGAAAGCGAATATCTGACATTTTTAGCTTTTAAACTACACAGCAATATCTGCCAGAAATTGTTTTCAAAAACAAGTAGTGGAGTGGGTGTTTCAGAGGAAATCCTTCCTGAGGTTAACATTTACGTCAATAGAAGAAAGTCAGTTTCAAATGTTAGGGAGAGATTGACTCTAAGGTGGCATGTTGGTCCAGTAGAACAAGTTTAACCAGATCAAAGGGTGTGTTCTGGGAAAATGGTTCGAGAAAAGTTGAAGGGATAGGGTGGGGAAAATTATGGATTACTTTGGAAGCCAGGCAGAGGAATTCAAATTTAATATGGGAATTTGGAGCCAATAGAAGTTTGTAAACAAGAAAGTGTCAGAGAGGAAGATGTATTCAAGGACCATTAATCTGGAAGCACTTTTAGGAGCAGCAGCTAGGAGATGTCTAGTAATTTGGGGGTTGGGTGCTGGATTGGGAGTAGAAATAAAAGACAAAGATAGAGGGGGAAAAATCAATAAGACTTAACAAAGAAAATGAAGTAGAAAGTAATTCTCATACTTTTGAGCCCGAGTTGGAGAGGCTGAGAAGGGGACTGGTTTGGAGGAAGTAGAAGCGTTAAGTTTAGTTTTGGAGTTGTTAAGTTTGAGGTAGAAGGTCTTTGAGTAAAAGCAGCCCCTGTGTACTTGGAGATACAGACCCGACAGTGAAGTAAGCTCTGTGGAATGAATAGCTCTCACAGGGAGAGAGAACGTGAAAAGCCTGGAACAAATATGCCAGAGCCTTCAGGGGTGTTGTCAGATCTCAGCTGTAATGTAGTGGTAAATTTAATGTAGTGGAAAATTTGGACCACAGCCTGTACCTTCTGCTTCATAAAGCTTCACCTCGGCCCCCATTGTGCCATTATTTTATGCTCTTTTATTACTGTAACATCCTTGAAAAGCAAATGATTAATCCATGTGAGGCTTCTCTTGGTGATTCCTAATAGTTTTGAATGCTTTGAATACAGGGAGACTATGTTAAAGCTAGGGACTTTAAACAAGACTGAAAGAGACAGCATATAAGAAGCAGGCCTCCAGTTCATTAGAAAAATTATGACCTGGAGTTCTCAGCCCCACTACCAGGTAGGCTTGGATCAGTGATGACAGCTCCATTCCATATTGTACTTAGAAAAGAATGGCTGTAAAACCTATTTAGGCTTCACAAGGCTTTTTCAAGCCTTAGCCAATACTTTCAGGCTCTGTCAGTAACCACAAGGTTTAGCATAATATACAGGCTTGGCAAGGCAGCCCAGACTCTGGAGCCTGATGACAGGCTTTTGTGTGTTGCTGAGGCACGCCTTCTTACTGTTCCTCTTAGGACTTTATTCTCTGTCGCCTATAGCATGTCCCTGCTTGTAGATGATGCTGATTTGCTCAGATATCCTTAAAGGGTCTGCAGCTATCTTAACAGGAAAAACAGCTCATTTCTTGGGTAATGCGTGAGACACTGAAGAAAATCCTTAGATGGTTGCCCATCATTGACGCTCCTGGAAAGTTTGCCAGCATATAGTACCTTGAGTCCTGTGGCTCTCCAGTGTGATAAGGTAATGCCCTCCCTGTGTTTACCCTAGTGTAGAAGATCTGAGTCAGGTTAGCAGAAAAGCCTCAAGGCTTTTCTGTCTCTGTATGGTTTTCTCTGCCTCATAAAGAGGTAACAGGTTGAGAATGCAGGAAGTGACTTTGAGTCCATGTCAAAGGATCCATCGGTCTTTCCAATCAATTGGGTTTTTTATTTTTTATTTTATTGTTATTCAAGTACAATTATCTGCCTTCCCCCCCATCACTCTCCTCCCACCCCAGCCATCCCCACCTCCCTCCCCTGATTCCACCCCCCTTGGTTTTGTCCGTGTGTCCTTTATAGTTGTTCCTGAAAACCCTTCCCTCCATTATCCCCTCCCACCTCCCCTCTGGTTACTGTCAGATTGTTTTTAAGTTCAATGTCTCTGGCTATGTTTTGCTTGCTTGCTTGTTGTGTTGATTAGGTTCCACTTATAGGTGAGATCATATGGTATTTGTCTTTCACTGCCTAACTTACTTCGCTTAGCATAATGCTCTCCAGTTCCATCCATGCTGTCAGGAAGGATAGAAGCTCCTTTCTCTCTGCTGCATAGAATTCCACTGTGTAAATGTACCATAGTTTTTTGATCCATTCACTTACTGATGGGCACCTAGGTTGCTTTCAGCAGTTGGCTATTGTAAATTGTGCTGCTATGAACTGATCAATTGGATTTTAAAGTGAAACAAAGTGATGAACCAATATTCCATCTATAAAAAATTATTATGGGTGGATCAACCTTTGCAACTCTGCTCCTTTGCTCACATGGTACACATTCTGTGAAAGAGTTATCCCACCTCTTCACATCAGAAGAAAGTAGTTTGCAAAGACACCTGTGTGTCATACTTCATGTAGTTTGTGACAGGCTTTAAGGCAGCAAGACTACAGAACATCAGATCTATCTTTAATTTTTGCAGAGAAAGTTCCATGAGCTGGTTTGAGAGAAACAGGAGTTTAACAAGACCCCTTCCAAGCTTCTCCTTACCTCATTTACCTTAAAGGACAAAAGTCTGAACAGGCAAACTATAATAGCCTAGAACAAAACTAGTGAGGCACAGATGAGTGTGGGAATTACTGTTAGGATACAAAAGGGAAATGTCACCAGTCTGTGCCATTACCTAAGGTCGAGTAACCATTCTTTGGGAAGAAGTAATGCTAACTTTATCAATAGCATTCCACTAAAAATACAAAAAAGAATAATCACCAAGATACCATATCTATAAAAATATTTGTTTTATTTTAAAACAAATATTGAACTTCAGCTGGTTGAACTTCAGTGGTGGGTAAGGCTTGTTTTATATATGTTTTCATAGTACAATTTTAAAATCTTTTTAATCTAGGAGCTGTTTCGTCTTATGCGTTAGAACTTAATTTGACGAATTCAGAAAAAGTTACTTGCCTTTATGCAAAATGGCAGATGAATTTCACAATTCGGTATGAGACTACAAGCAAAAATTATGTAAGTATTTTTACTTTTCTTTGAATTTTATATCAGGAATTTAATTCTACTCTTTTTCTCCTTTACCTACACTTATTCAAATAAGATTTCATATGTTAACTGACCTAACACTTAAATTCTGTGAGTTTTTTAAACATTGATACTTGACGGTATTCTGATTAGTGTGGAAAAGAATATTTTAATTCATTGGTTCTTTGAAGTGTTTTTTGCAGTTGCTTAAGGGCAAATGATCTGAGGACTCTATGGTTTCCTAACTACCTCTGTAATACTTTTAACATGTACTAACATCAAAGCTTGTCCCCTTTTTAATAGCTTGCTATTAAGAATCTCCCTCTTTGGTAGTACTTCTCAATCCCTTTGCCTTTTTATTTTCTTTTAGTTAAGGTCCTGCTTGCATACAACCTGATTTTTAAAAAAATCAACAGAAGTTCAGGCTAGTTTTCCTTTTCCTTTTAGACATAGTACATTAATTTGTGCAGAGGATTGGTGTGTAGGTGAGGAATCTGAGACTGGTTTACACAGCAAATCAGACAAAGGGCAACCTAGCCATGGGGGATGTGTGATGTAAACTGAGTGGCACATCCTGAGGAAGTGCTTGGTGCTCATTGCTGCCTGTGTATTCCTTACCCCCAAACTTCTTTTCAATTCCATGTCTTTTATGTATGTCTGTATGTATTTAATTACTTATTTATATTACTATTAAATTTATTGGGGTCGCATTGATTAATAACATAAGCTTCAAGTTTAGAAAATTATAATACAACATCTGTATATTGCATTGTGTGCTCGCCACCCAAAGTGTAGTTTCCTTCCATCACCATATATTTGACCCCCTTTACCCACTTTGCTCTCCTCCACACCATTGCCCCTCTGATAAACACCGTTCTGTTGTCTGTATCTATGAGCTTGTCTTGGTTTTTGTTAGTTACTTTTTATTTTATGTTCCATATATGAGTGAAATGTTATGGTTTTTGTTGTTTTCCATCTGACTTATTTCACTTAGCATAATGCTGTCGAGATTCATCCATGTTGTCACAAATGGCAGTATTTCATCTATTTTATGGCTGTGTAGTATTCCATTGTATATATGTACCACATATTCTTTATCCAATCATCCACCAATCAAACTTCTTTTTCTTTTAGAAAACCGTAACCATTTCAAACCTTGTCAATGCAACATACAATGGAAGCATCTGTGGGGATGATCAGAATGGTCCCAGAATTGAGGTGCAATTTGGATCTGGTTTCTCCTGGACTGTGAATTTCACAAAGCAGTTGTCTAATTATTCAATTGAAAGCATCTCATTTTCCTATGACACGAAAGATAACACAACATTTCCTGATGCTAAAAAGAAAGGTAACCTTAATACTTGGATTTGTGTTATATTCTCTTATTATTTATTAGTAAAAAAATGTGAATAACTTAAAAATCATCCTTATGCACATGTCTTCCTAACTAGAATGGAAACTTATGTTTTTGTATCCTCTTCACCTCCATGTATAGCACAGTGTTCAGTGCAGCAGTGATATTTGCTGTACTTTGTGCCATATAGTACCCTAACTGTATTGCCAGCAGCATCTCATTTGATTCTTCCAGTAAACCTGAGAAGTAGATATTAGCCCAACTTTACAGGTAAAAAAAATGAGTCTTGATGAGATTAAATGATTTTCACAAAGGTCACACAAGCTATTAAGTGGGTGAGCTGGTGTTTGAACCAAAACCTCCTGAGCTACAGAGTTCACACACTTTACTGTTAGTGTTTCTATCTTTCCATAGTGGGCACGCAACAAATATTGCATCAATGAGCAAATCCTTTACTAATATCTATTAAATGTGTATAAGTTCAGTAACCTGAAACCAGCAGAAATGCTTCACCTTCAAATCTTTTTACCATTTAGATAGGATTTTGACTGAAAGGTAAATGAGGATTAATTAAATGTAAAATGAGTAGACTCAACATTTGCTGCTATTTTGAGACAATTTCAGGTCAAAACAAACTTCAGAAAAGCATTGGCAATTAGGTCACTCATAACTACTAGAACTGAAATACGTATTACAATGTTTTGAAGGCATGGATAGTGGAGATTTCCATTGTGCTAGGGATATAATTCTCTCCTTTCTTCCCCCTCTGTTGAGATTACAGTTAACATGGTGTTTGTAGACGCTTAGCAGTTCTCACCGATAATATTCAATTCTGACCCCAGAAACAGGTACACGTGCTTCAGTTGACTAAACCTGGGGATAAATGACTCATTTGAATATATGGCTATCAAAACATCATATTTTAAAGACCCAGAAGTGAATGTGCTTATATAAAACAGGAGATATCACACACTGAGACTTGGAAATCAAATCCTAGTTTTCTTTTTCTAATCTCTTAGTTTGAGAGGATAACTACAGCAAGTTTCTTGTGAGATATCTTATATATTTTAGCTTTGTGCCCTACATTGTCTTTAAGAACTAGTATAAGATTTGCTTCTCATTTTCAAGGAGCTTAAAAACTAGTTGGAGAGACAAAGTGAAATTGTTTTTTCAAGTGATATGGAAAAATTGGAAAGCATTGAGATCCATGTGAATTTGTTGTTGTTGCTTGTGCTTGGGGGGTGGAGGATGTGTAAATGTTTTCTGACGTTGTCAGAGCTCTAGACTCTCTCAAAGTACAGAGTGCACTTTGCATTTGATACATAGTCTTAAGCCCATCTGTGCAGTGCAGGCCCGTGGTTAAGAGACCGGATTTAAAGTGTTCTCACAAGGGGTCCTGATTAAGAAAGAGCACAGAGGCCCTAGCTGGGTAGCTCAGTTGGTTAGAGCATTGTCCCAATACTCTTAAGGTTGTGGGTTTGATCTCTGGTCAGGGCACCTACAAAAATCAACCAATAAAAGCATCAATAAGCAGAACAACAAATCCATCTCTTTCTCTTTGTCTCTCTCAAATAAAAAAAAAACAATTAAAAAGCATAGAGAAAGGAGAGCTCGTTTTGTGTTGGAGAAGTGAAAAGTAAGACTTGAGCTGAAACCCTTGTAATGTAGAATTTGAATAAGCAGAGAACTTTGAGCAGGGTATTTCCAGCAGGGGGAAGCATAGCATGCACAGTATTAATTGGAGAGCCCCCTGTTAAAATAGAGGCTGTGTGTATAGCAGAAACAAAATCAAGTCGGCTAGGTGGCAGTGGGTCTAAATTATAGGTGGCCTTGGAAGCCAAGGAAAGGCATTTAGCTTGATGGGGTAGGCACTGGGGAACCATTTTAAGTTTTTAAACAGGATACTGATATATCAAAAGTAGAGGTAGTAATTTATAAAGAATGTTCTGTGGGATTAATTTGGAAGTGAGGATACCGCAGGCAGAGAGGCCCACTTAAGAGACTGTTACAATAATTAGGGTATGGTGTAATGAGTGCTGGGACCGAAGGGGTAGCAAGAAAAGCAGGTGGAGTTTAATCTGACACATTTGATGGGAAAACTTTGGACTCGAAAATGTTAACACCTATCTCTTCCACTTTTTATTTTAAACAAGGGAAGATCCCAGTTTTTTTTCAATCCTCACAGGACCGTATGTTCATTGATTTCAGAGAGAGAGGAAGGGAGAGAGAGAAACATTGATTGGTTGCCTCCCATATATGCCCTGACCTGGCATCAAATACACAACCTAGGCGTGAGCAACCCAGCCAGAGCAGGAGGATGCTACTTTTTTTTTTTTACTACTAGCAGCTGTGTAATATTTGAAACCATTTGGAATTTAAAAGGGTTTCCTTAAATGGAGTATTGATGGTTTTTGAAATAATTTAGTGGTTTCTTTTTAGGTATCTGATAATTGAAGTGACTTTGAAACTCTTCTTTAATTTTTTTCATGATTAAAATACAGATAAATACAGAGAATAATATAACATGCCCACATGTACCCATTACTCAGAATTAGTAAATGCCATTGCTTTTCATTTGCCCCATCTCTTTATTTAAACAAATAAAATCTTACACTTGAGGTTTCCACTGTACCCAGTCTCCAGAACCATTTCCCCCCCTGCCTCCTGAGAGGTAACCACTCTCGTGAATTTGGGGTTTAGCCTCCTGTCTATGTGTTTATACTTGACTAATACATATGTCAACATGTATGTTCATAAACAATACATAGTTTAAAAAAAGATAGTTTTACAGTGTAATTCCAATATTTCTACACCTTGTTTTTTCACTGTTGTTTTTGACGTCTGGATATATACAGTGAGTTCATGAATCTGTTCACTTACAGTAAAGGTGAAAATAGTTTTGGAGAAAAATGTTCAAGTTCATTGATTACAAAAATTTTTTTCCTTTGGCCATTAGGGGGTGCCAAGGCAGCAATAATTGGCTGCCTTGCTACGTGATGGAGAGGCACAGAAGGCAGCCTATATTATGGACCCTGAATAATACCTTCCTCCCTTGCTGCTTCTCAAAAAGAAACTAAGCCATTGTGGTAGATAAGTGTGGTCACTGTCCTTTGAAGTTTTACTATAGGAATTACAATAAATACTCTGTATAAAATGGCTCTAACTTACTGCTTTCACATTCTGAAGATTTCATGAAATGGAATGGTCTTTAAATTCTACCCAAGAAGAGGTTCCACAGGCTCATGTAGTTACTGTAACTTACTTTGGGATAGTAGTTCAAAAAGAAGGATTCACTATAAAATCCTTGATTGATGCATCTCTCTTCCTTGTTTTGTCACTGTCCTGTTCATGCTACCTTAGGTATATGTTTTCAGTTTGGCCTCTTTGCGCTCTTCCTACTGCCCCTTGCCATCTTAGTTGAGGCATCCCCCTTCTTACTTTTGATCTTAACCATGCCATCACCCTTCTAACTGGTTTTCCTCTTAAGTGACTTAACATTTCCCTCCTCTGTCTATCCTCTGCATTTTGCTATCTCCCTCAAAAGAAGTTATGCATGTGTTGTTTATATCCAGCTTTAAAAACAAGCTGATCTTCCATTGCTAACAAAATAAAACCCAACTATCCTGTCCCTCAATCAGATAAGATGCTTCGGGGTGTAACCACCTGTGGCTTGTCTTGCCTTCCTAAACCCCATTATGTCTTTGCTCTTATGCCCTGTGTTTCAGCCACAGTGAATCTGTTGTTCCCTGAAGATGCCATGCTTTTTGTCACTTCAGGGATGGGGTGGGGCAGGCAGACAGAAGATAAGAAAGTCAAGTGTATATTTGTAATCTCATTTTTCCTTCCTTCTTGAAAACAGCTTTTGTTAATTTTGTTTTGCAGAAGTGTTTACTATTTATGAACCTGTGAAACTCAAAATTCCATTGGGTGACATCTTTAGATGCAATAGTATATTGACCTTAGAAAAGCATGATGTTCGCCAGCACTATTGGGATGTTCATGTACAAGCTTTTGTCCACAATGGCACAGTGAGCACAAAAGGTGACTACCTACATTATGTATTTCTGTACTTGGATCCTATTTAAGATGAGTATACCAGGTAGCTTTAGTTGAAGTTGTTACCTGCAAGCATGCATGTTCTAAGACTTGTTCATAGTTTACACTAGACTGTAAAATTTTTCTAAACAGCAATTGTTATTCTTATGGAATTTGTAATTTTAAGTTTATAATGTACCTCTTGTGGAACGATATTTTAAATGCTCTACCCATAGGGTTTTCACCTGATCCAACCTACTCTTTGTTTAAACAAATCCTCAAATAGTGATGTAGTTGATCCTCAGCTCTTTTACTTTTGATGATCATGACAAAAGCATGGAAATTAGATTTCTGGGTACTAATCTTGAATTTTGGTCATGGGTTTTGTAACTTGCATATGACTTTATGGAAATGTAATGATTTCTCACTCACCAGTTCTGGGAAACTACCAACACTTCCTAAAAAGAGGTTTGAAATGCCTATGATTTGCTGTAGGGGTAACACAAATAAAAGGTTCATTTATATTTAAATCCTTCAATGATTTCTAAATGTTCTTCTGGTAAACGGTATCCTTCCTTATAGTGGTGGTATGTGAAAGAGAAGAGGGCAGGCCTAGGTTGGGGCAAAATGTTTTCAAACTGAAATCTCTTATATTCACGTAAGAGGCAGGTGAGATTCTTTGGCAGTAAAGGGACTTAAGGCTCTGAAAAGATGGACGTGAGGCCAGCCATGTGTGAGTAGAATATAAAGCATTTGGATGTGTCTGGAGCCTGTCTGCTGTGTCCTAACTCTTAGACATTGTCTGCATATGAAGTAGCAGTTTGAGAACTCTGCCTCATTTACTTAAAAATATACTATGAAGGTATTCCCCTTCCTTTTTGGACTTTATTATGAGAAATAGTTTGCTTTTTCCTGGCAACTATTCCCTGGCCTTATGAATTAGGAAAATGTCTACTTTAGTTTATTCTGTCCTTTGCTTATAGAGTTTCTGTGTGATAAAGATAAAACTTCAACCACTGTGGTGCCCATTGTTCCCACCACTTTGCCATCTCCTACTACAAGACCTACTCCAAAGGAAAAACCAGAGATTGGATCCTATTCAGTTAAAAATGGCAGCGACGCTTGTCTTCTGGCTAACATGGGGCTGCAGCTGAACATAACTCAAGATAAGGTATAGTTGCTTATATCACTCACGATAAAGTATGGCTGTTTATTTTCATGGATAATTCTGTTTGCATCTCCTTTCAAACCGTATATGCTACATTCAGCTTAAGAGTAGTGTTACTAGAATGATGGCATTTTAAATGGAAATTTGATGTTGACTCATTGAGTTTTGATGACTTTGGAGTTACTATAATCATGAAGAGTTACCGTAGGTTGATGTATGGGAACAGCGCTGCTAGCTATCTGCTTCTTCAGCTGTTCAATGGCTTGAATCATACAGATATGCTCAAGTGCAACTTCCAGTTGCAGTGTTCCACTGAGAAGGCGTGGCAACAAACTAATCCCATTTCCAGAGTCCCATGACTTCAGCTACAGAAATGGCTGTTATGCTCCATAAAATAAGTGTATTTTCACTTGGCTCACTGCTAAGGAAGCTTCTCTCTTGTTTTTCCTTTTTTTTTTTTTTTTTTTTTTTTTTTTTTTTTTTTTTTTTTTTTTTTTTTTTTTTGAGTCGGCTGACTCATAGCTTGAGGGCCTATGCCAACTTTGTTTGAATGTAAGGCACCGTAAACCTAAGTGTTGAGGCAAAAGGATTTTTTTTGTTCCCCACCACAGTTGGTCTTATTAGAGTGTAAGGTTTTCTTGTTGACATTTATGGTTAATCTCTACTCTTCCCCCCGCCCTTGTTCCCCCAAAGGTCACTTCAATTATTAACATCGACCCCAATGCAACAGACTTCACTGGCAGCTGCCATTCTCAAACTGCTCTACTTAGGCTGAACAGCAGCAACATTAAGTACCTTGACTTTGTCTTTGCTGTGGTGAGTAACAGATTTTTCTAAAATTAGGTTCATTCTCTTAGAAACACATCTGAAAGTAAAAATAGGTTGTGTGTATGTGTGTGTTAGGGGATATTTAGCTCTATTTTCCATTTCAACACTACTTAATTATAGAGTGTAGTCCATTGATTCCTGTTAATCCCTCAGGGTCACCTCAGTGGTCTATGGGCTGGATTCTGATATTAAAGTTCACCAGCTGTGGCTGTTCTCTTCTTGTAGACCTTAGAGTAGGAGCAAGAATTAGCCCACATCAAAAAAACCTTTCTAGTTTCTCCATATATATAAAGTGTATATGGAGAGGTTAGAAAGTATATTTACTAAGTATACAAAAAAATATATCAAAGATAAAGTAATATCTGTAATGTAATGATTTTTCTATTATTTGTTAGAAAACTCTTGTTTATAATATTTTATGCTTTTTGGAGGCTCTACTGTTTGTAGTAGTATCAGTAATAACAGCAAACATTTATTGAATACTTGGTATGTACAAGGCTCTGTATAAGTACTTTGAGTGCATTAACGCCTTAAATCGGGACAGTTTATAATGGCAGCATTCAGGCTTTTGTTGTTCATGCTTGTATGAAGGGCTGAATCTGAAACAGAAAGTTCCAGGTTACGCGTGCTTTCTCTGCTTCTTGCTAGCATAAATGAGTCATTGGGAGCCTTTGTTTTCACCTTCTCAGAAGCAATTATTGTCCCCATCTTTTTGAGGTGTATGTGTGTGTGTGCATGCATACATATGCACACGCATATTATAGCGAATGGGAATGGAAAAGAGGGGATAGGTATCAGTGATGGAAAATGTTGAACCACCAAGAGTTCTCAAACTAAGTTATTGTATAAGTGGGTAGAAAACAGTTCTGCTTTCAAATGACATAGTATATCTAAGGGATGGGGAAATAGTCTGAACCTATGGTAGAGAAGAAGTTAGGCCTGTTGTTGTGTTGTATCTAAAGTTGGTTTCCTGAGTCTAAAGCCTTTTTCTCCATGGCCTATCTATGCCAAGAATTGAGGATTATATTAGACAATTATATTTTAGAAAGGTTTACAAAAATCTTCCTTTTTCTAGTATTCAAATCAATCTCCTGTTATAGTACATATATGACCAATGAATTACTATTGAAACCATCTAGTTACGCCTGTCCTTTTCAATGTGGTGACAGCAGGCCTCCGCAGACACATTCTTTTAAAGTTATTGCTTCGTGATTATATTCTAGTCAATAAGAATGAGGAAACTAATATTGTAGGTTCATTCCCTTTTGAGTGATTGAGTCTGATCTTTCTAGCTCTGCTAAGATACTAAAAGGCCCATGGTTTCTTCTGACTCTCATGTGGAAATATTAGATAATTATAACATTTAATTTGTACAGCAGACTACTTTAAAATGTAATCCAAGATAGTGATATTTTAAGCATGCTCTAGGCACTTTGACACCTGTAATGTCACCACAGTTCAGTGGGATATCTTACCTTCAACCCTGTCACAAGAGTGCTCCCTAAGAATTTATTGAATTTGAGTGTGTTATGCGCACGGTGCTATAGTAGGATAAAAAGTCTGCGTTCCTTTTTTTTTAGAAGGCCTGTATTCTTAAGGTGAACACAGTTTGGTGGCAAGGATAGAAATGGACAAATAATTACCGTTTTTGCGGGAGGCCTTGAATGCCATGCTGAGGCTTTTGAACTCGATTCCGTGGTCTGCACAAGGGGCATACAAACTGGGATGGGTGCTTGACCAGAGGAAAATACAAGGTGCTGTGGTAGTATAGAGGAGAGGGAGCAGTTAATTCTCGCTGGCACTGGGTCAGGAAGGTTTAGTGGAAGAGATGACATTTGAGCTAAAACTTCAAGGATGGGTCAGATTTGTATATTAGGGGAGAAAGTGCAAAAGTACAGGTTATCCATGGATAAAAGAATACAATCAAGACCAGCCAGGAAAAGGAAGCATGTAACATGTTTAGTGAAAGATAAATGTGGAAGAGTAGTTGGGACAGATTGTGGAGAGCCTTGAATGCCAAGCCAAGACATAGCCTAAGCACAGGGGAGGTGTGATAAGGTAGTCAAATATTCCTTTATGCTTTCTTCTGAAATTTCTCAGTCTGACCTCTTGTTTTCACTCCCCACTGCCTTTCCCCTGATTCCAGCTTACGTTACCTCTTACCTGGCCTGTTCAGCCTCCTTAACTAGTCCCTCTACTTCTTCCCCTCCCTCAATGTTCTGTATCAGTTTAATCTTCTTGAAGCACAGCCTTTCCTGACAGAAACCTTCAGTGGTTCTGTTTTGCCAGCAAGCTAACATCTAAATTCCCTGACGGTAGCTGTAGCCCCTCGCCCCACCCCACCCCTGTGCAAGGTAACCTGCATATCTAGCTTCGTTTCCTTTGTTCCCTCTTCATGAATCTCACACTTCCCTCACCCAGTTTACCCATATATAATCCAGTGAGGTAGGAGAGCATGGTAGCAACCAGCACATAGGCTCTGCAGCCACACTTCCTTGGTTCAAATACCAGCTCACTGACTACTAACCATATAACTTCTGGGGAAGTTACTTAACATCTCACTTTGATTACCACATCTCGAAATGAGGTACTGCAATTACTCATTGAGCTTCATACATAAAGCTTTAAGAACAGTGCTTAGCGTTTAGTAAATCCTCAGATTTCAGTATACTTGTGATTACACTTATCTTCTACCTTTACTCATGTTGTTAACCTCTTGAATACCCTTTTCTGGTTGTTTCCTGATTGAATTCTACCCAATTCAAATGGCCCATCCCTAAGCTTGCATCACTTTTGCTCTTCCCCTAGTTTGAAGTAATTTCTCTTCATTTAATTTTCATAACTTACCACTTTTTTTGTAACATGGTTATTTAATATATGTCTCTGTGTGTATATATTTCCAATATATACATTTATTTTTTAAAGATTTTTATGGGGAAGGGAAGGAGAAAAGGAGGGAGAGAAACATCAATGTGTGGCTGCCTTTCAAGTGCCCCCTGCTGGGGACCTGGCCCGCAACCCACGCATGTGCCCTGACTGGGTATCGAACCAGCAACCCTTTGGTTTGCAGGCCAGTGCTCAATCCACTGTGACACACCAGCCAGGGCTATAGTATATACAATTTATTTAAAGTTAGGTGTGTTAATGCTTTTTATATCTGAACTAGGTTTCTTCAGTCTAAAACCTTTTTTCTCTATGGAGGATCTATGCTGAATAATTGAGGATTATAGCTAATGATATTTTGGAAAGGTTTACAAAAAAATCATCCCTTTCTTAATATTCAAGTCATTTTTCTGTTATAGTACATACATGACCAGTGAATTAATATTGCATTTCAAGATCCACTGGAACTTTCCAAGACCCCTCCAGGGGATGCCTGAAACCACAGATAGTACTGAACACTGTATAGACTATGTGTTTTCCTATACATACATACTTAAGATAAATTTAATGTATAAGTTGGTCACAGTAAAAAATTAACAACAATAAAGAATAAAATAGAATGATTACACTAATATACTGTAATATGAGTTATACAAATGTGATTTCTATCTCTCTCTCTCTCCAAACACCTCAAATTTTCCATTTAATATTTTTGTACTGCGGTTGACTGCACACAAACAAAACCATGGAAAGTGAAACTACAGAACACGAAATTGGATAATGGGGCACTACTGTATTTATCTTCCTTAGCAGATTGCAAACGTGGTGGCAAGATTCAAGTCTGGTTCATTTTGCTAGCTCCCTTGAGCACTTCATATGTTACTTTGTACATGCTAAGCTCTGACATAATTGGAATGACTGGCTGATCAGATGAGTGCTTCAGAAAAATAATAGCAGTGAAGGGAAGACTGAGCTGGAGAGGCTGAAAGGCAGAGAGCTCTAGATAAGAGGCTATTGTGATCCAGGCTACAGGTGGTGAGGGTTTAGCAAGTGACAGGAGGAATAAAATGGAAGGAATGAATTGTAGAGTGTGTGAGAACCACATGACTACACCTCTGGTCCAAGAATGGGAAACAAAATGCAGAGGGAAGGGGTTTCTCTCACATTTTCAGTTTTCTTAGTTACAATTTCTTCTACTGACCAGGTCTAATCCATAGTATTTTTTATCTTTTGGGTAAAAATATTAGATTGTTTTACTTTTATAGATTGCAATTGTACCTGTACAGAGTTGTGATGTGTTGATTAACTGCAAACTCTTCTTTAAACAGAAAAATGAAAACCGATTCTATTTGAAGGAAGTGAATGTCAGCATGCATTTGGTTAATGGATCTGGTAAGCAAATTATTGGCCTTGGGAAAAAGAGTGTGGGGTAAACTGAAGGAAGAGAAGCCATGATTGTTTTGTTACCAAATATTGCCTTTTTTAAAAAGATGTTATTTATTTGTTTATTTTTAGACAGGGGAAAGGAAAAAGAGAGGGAGAGAAACTTCAATGTGTAGTTGCCCCTTGTGCGCTCCCTTCTGGGGACCTGGCTGCAACCCAGGCATGTGCCCTGACTGGGAATCGAACCTGTGACCCTTTGGTTTGCAGGCTGGCCCTCAATCCACTGAGCCACACCAGCCAGGGCTAATTAATTTATTTTTAATATTTCATATACAGTTGTCTCTTCCCCCCCAACTCCCCCCCACCCCAGACATACCCACCTCCCACCCTCAGTCCAACCCCCCTTTCGCTTTATACATGTATCCTTTATACAAGTTTCTTGACAACCCTTCCCCCTCCATTATCCCCTCCCACCTCCCCTGTGGTTACTGTCAGTTTGTTCTTAATTTCCACATCTCTGGTTCTATTTTGCTTGCTTGTTTGTTTTGTTCATTAGGTTCCACTTATAGGTGAGATCATATGGTATTTGTCTTTCACCACCTGGCTTATTTCACTTAGAATCATGCTCTCCACATCTACCCATGCTGTTGCAAAGGGTAGGAGCTCCTTTCTTTCTTCTGAGTAGTATTCCATGGTGTAAATGTACCATAGTTTTTTGATCCACTCATTCACTGATGGGCACTTAGGTTGCTTCCAGCACTTGGCTACTATAAATTGGACTGCTGTGAACATTGGGGCGCATAGGCTCTTTAGAATTGGTGTTTCAGGGTTCTTAAGGTATAATCCCAGCAGTGGAACTGCTGCATCAAAAGGCAGTTCCATTTTTAGTTTCCTGAGGAAATTCCATACTGCTTTCCACAGTGGCTGCACCAGTCTGCATTCCCACCACAGTACTAGGGTTCCCTCTTCTCTACAACCTCGTCAGCACTTGTTGTTTGCTGATTTGTTTATGATGGCCATTCTGACCAGTGTGAGGTGGTATCTCATTGTGGTTTTAATTCGTATCTGTCTGATGGCTAGTGGTGCTGAGTATTCTTTCATATGTCTCTGGGCCCTCTGTATGTCCTCCTTGGAGAAGTGTTTGTTCACAACCTTTGCCCATTTTTTAATTGGGTTGTTTGTCTTCCTAGACTGGAGTTGTGTAGATCTTTATATATTTTGTAGATCAAACCCTTGTCCGAGGTGTCATTTGCAAATATATTTTCCCATATGGTTGGTTCCCTTTTCATTTTGCTGATGTTTTCTTTACCCATGCAGAAGCTTTTTATTTTGATGAGGTCCAATTTGTTTATTCTTTCCTTTATGTTGCTTGTTCTTGGGGACATATTGGTGAAAATATTACTGCATCAAATATCTGAGATTCTCCTGCCTTTGTTCTCCTCTAGGACTTTTATGGTGTCATGACTTATATTTAAGTCTTTTATCCATCTTGAGTTTATTTTTGTGTATGGTGTAAGGTGATGGTCGAGTTTCTTTTTTTTTGCATGTATCTGTCCCCATCTCCCAACACCATTTTTTTGATGAGGCTATTTTTACTGCATCTTATGCTTCTGCCCCCTTTGTTGAATATTAATTGACCATAGAGACTTGGATTTATTTCTAGGCTCTGTATTCTGTTCCATTGATCTCTGTTTCTGTTCTTATGCCAGTAGCAGAGTGTTTTGATTATTGTGGCCTTGTAATATAGTTTGATATCAGGTATTGTGATCCTTCCTGCTTTGTTCTTCTTTCTCAAAATTGTTTCAGCTATTTGGGGTCATTTATGGTTGCATATAAATTTTTTAAATATTTGTTCTATATCTGTGAAATATGTTATTGGTACTTTAATAGGGATTGTGTTGAATGTATAAATTGCTTTGGGCAGTATGGACATTCTGATGATGTTAATTCTTCCGATCCATGAACACAGTACATGATTCCATTTGTTTGTGTCTTCCTCAATTTCTGTCTTCAGTGTTGTGTGGTTTTCTGAGTATAGGTCTTTTACCTCCTTGGTTAGGTTTATTCCTAGGTATTTTATTCTTCTTGTTGCTATATCAAATGGGATTTTTTTTTGTACTGATTTCCATTTCTGATATTTCATTGTTGGTGTACAAAAATGCCTTTGATTTCTGAATACTGACTTTGTATCCTGCTGCTTTGCCAAATTCACTTACCAGGTCAAGTAGTTTTTTGGTGGAGTCTATAGAGTTTTCTATGTATACTATCATGTCTTTTGTAAACACTGTCAGTTTTACTTCTTTCTTTCCAATTTGGATGCTTTTTATTTCTTTTTCTTGTCTGATCGCTGTGGCTAGGACTACCAATACTATGTCAAATAGGAGTGGTAAAAGTGGATATCATTGTCTTGTTCCTGATCTTGGTGGGAAAGCTCTAAGTTTTCGCCCATTGAGTATGATGTTGTCTGTAGGCCTCTCATATATGGCCTTTATTATGTTAAAGAGTGCTCCTTCTATTCCGAGTTTGCTGAGTGTGTTTATCATAAATGGGTACTGTACCTTACTAAGTGCTTTTTCCGCATCTATTGGTATGATCATGTGATTTTTCTTTCCTTTTGTTTATGTGATGTATTTCATTTATTGATTTATGTATATTGTCCTTGCATCCCTGGGACGAATCCCACTTTGATCACAATTTAAACTCAGTTACTTAAAAGTATAGTATTCTATATTTTGCAGTGTATTGTATTTTTGAACCATGGTATATAATAGTTAAGGATGTGCCTGATTTTTAGACTATAGAAACATCTATAGAAAGAGAAATGGTGACTAGAATTAGTAGGGTGATCACATTGTAAGGTATAGAAATATTAAATCAGTATATTATACACATGAAACTAATATAACTAATATAATATTATATACCAAGTATACTTAAATTTTTTAAAAAAGAAAAAAGGAAAGATAGGGAACCTAGTGACTGGAAGAATTGCTTTTTGTGGGTAGACCTTGTACTCCAAGCTCTTTATACTTCACTGAAATATCTTGAGGACTATCCTACTTTTTATGTTGATAGGATAAGAAGTTACTAACATATTTTTTTCCTTTAAAGTTTTCAGCTTTGCAAATAACAATCTCAGCTACTGGGATGCCCCCCTGGGAAGTTCTTATATGTGCAAGAAAGAACAGACGGTTTCAGTGTCTGAAGCATTTCAGATAAATACCTTTGATCTAAGGGTTCAGCCTTTCAGTGTAATAAAAGGAGAGTATTCTACAGGTAAGAATCAAGTGAATTTTATTAATAATTGATGGTTTACATTGACTTTTCCTTTGAGTCATGGAAACTTTAAGCAATGACACAGAGAAGTATGAATTCACTTCTCAACTCCGCTATAGAATTCTCAATGCCTTGGGCAAGTTGTGCACTATATTTGGCCCATCATTTTGTTCAAAGTAGATTTTTTTTTGTAATCTGAAAAACATTTGCAACAAAGTTCTTAAGAGCTAAAAACTGCTAGAAACTTTAAGTGAGCTTTACTTAAGGTAGGGGTGCTCCCCACAGTTTTAGTTTGTGGGAAGGATGGCACTTGGAAGCAGCAGCTTTAGACATCTCTCATCTGCCTTGGGGCCATCTTCTAGCTGGAAATATTTTCATACTTGAATAAAAGCAGTTTGGACGTATTTTGCTGAGATGAAAGATTGTGATACCAAAGCCTCAGGTATCATGAACTGTGTTTTGGCCAGCCAGAATGATCTGGAGAGTTTTAAAACTATGTGCCAGTGTGAATGAGTCTTTTTGAAGATCTACTCAGTCCTAATGATGGTGTTTCTCAGATTTTTATTTTTATTTTTTTAAACTTTTTTATTTTAACATTTTTATTGTTGTTCAAGTACAGTTTTCTGCCTTTTCCCCAAACCTTTGTGAAGGGCTAATTACAGTGTGTTTATATGAATATTAAAGATGCATTTGGCATTACAAGATTAAAATTTGCATGAGGGGGAAAAAAGTAGATAAAATTCTTCAATTGACTTGTCTTTTTAAACCATTTACTTAAAATTGGGGGTTTGTGGATTGGAGCTATGCTGAACACAGCTATTCGAGTCATCCACATCCTCAGAATTTTTAACAATTAATTCCATAGTTTAGAAGGAATTGTGGTAAATATATTTAAAAGTAAATATGCTTTGTGCCATTCAACTACTTTTGCAGTAGTGCTGAATACCTAGCCTGGCTTGGTTAGGTCAAAATAAAGTAGGTTCTTCACCTTACCCTTAATGTGACATGAGAGGCTAATGACACTTAAAAACTTTTTTAAAAAAACTCATTTTCCCTTTTGTCTGTTTTTCTTTTTTACTTCAATTATTTTGATCCTTTAATAGTTTTCTCCTTGAGTCTTTAGCTAGTTATCCTCTATATTATCCTCTATATTATTACCTTAATTTTAGGTCCAGATTTGTGTCCAGAATTTAAAATCACTTGCAGTGTAATATGAGCTCAAGCCTGTATAGCTAGTCAGCTGTAATAAGAGAAGAGCTCTGTTCTTTCTGTAATTTGAAACTGGTTTTTATGTACATAGAATTTAAAATGTCACCCAAACTTGTAATACAAGGCTGGGCAAAAGTAGGTTTATAATTGTGAGTACATGAAACACAGAGTTTAGTAATTTGTATTTTTACATAAACAACTGTAAACCTAATTTTGCCCTTGTATTGATTGATAATGAATGGATCATCAATATGTGAGGTTAGGCTCTTGACTGTGGGTAACTTTAAAAACAATGCATTAGTGATACTTGACTAAATAGGAGGAGGAAATACACTTGCAATAAGGTAAAAGGGTGTCGATTGGAGTTATTGGATTACACTACTCCCTAGAAATAGAATAAATAGCCCCTGCGGACTGCCAATCCTGACCAGATTGATAAATGTAATAAACATACTCAAATTAGTAAGAGGTCCCAGGTTCTTGACTTTTGCAGTCACTAAAGTCATGTACTCTTACGTCGGATCTGTATACTTTTTTGTAAAGATCCAGACAGTAAGTGTTTTAGGTTTGAAGGCCATATGGTCTCTGTCACAATTATTCAACTCTGCTCTTGAAGCATGAAAACAGCCATTGGCAATAAACCAGTGAGTGTGGCTGTGTTCCAATAAAACTTTATTTGTGGATACTGAAATTTAGATTTCATATAATTCTCATTTCTGAACATATTCTTCTTTTGTTTCTTTTCAACCATTTATAAATGTTTAAAAGCCATTTTAGCTGGGCTAATTTGGCTCATGGGCTGAAGTTTGTCAATCTGTGTTCTAAAGGATTTTAGAGCCAGCCTGTCCCTTCTAATTCCATGATTAAATCTTCCTGATCCGTTCCCAGTGTCCCAGAAGGCATTCACTCTACCACTAAGAGGCTCATCTGATTATGTGAAATGGGCTAGATTAGCTGTCTTCATGTTTGATAAAGTAATACTCCTGTTTTGCAAAGGACTTGGAATGTAAATAGATAAACACATACAAACATATGTGTTTACTCATAGATGTGAGTATATATGTATTCATATATATGAACATATATATACACATACATGACTGAAAGGACAAATAAGTTTTAGGATTTTAATTCTAGAACAATCTATAATTTTCTGTAGCTTTATCTTTAAAATATACCTGTCTCAGTTACTTAAAGTTGAACTTGTAAGAGCATTTCTGACTTTTGAATCAACATCTTTAACTTTTAGACATTCTTTTTTGATTATACTCATTATTTGTTACACACTTTTTCTCACCTACAGCCCAGGAGTGTTCGCTGGATGATGACACCATTCTAATACCAATTGTAGTTGGTGCTGGTCTTTCAGGCTTGATTATCATTATAGTGATTGCTTACCTAATTGGCAGAAGAAAAAGTTATGCTGGATATCAGACTCTGTAACACTAATCCATATGTGATCTCTGTTCCAAAATAATAAAGCAAGTACAAGTTCCAACATGCAATACCATTCAATTTAAGGTATATTTAGTTGTAGTTCTGATCTTAGAACTGGTGGTTTGGGGGGTTTCGTTCTTTAATAATTGCAAAGACATCAAAACTATAAACTATAAATTGGTCACATGAATTTGGTTTCCCCAACCAAAGGATTTGAATCTGCTATTTCTACAGCAAAAACATGTACAAAATCACCTGGATTATAAATTCTATTTTATTGGGTTGAATTAATGTTTCAGTATTTTTACTTTAGATGTTCTGACTAGAAATATACAGTTTAGGAAAAACAGTTTTAGAAAAGAGATTTGTTTTCTTGCATGTAGTTCAATTGAGACAATACATTCTACAGTGGATTTGTACTTGCTCTTTCGCATTTTTTTTCTATGATTTTGTTTGCAGGTTAACTTAGTTGCTTTGACATTGCTGCGTATTTGACCTATGAGAGATATGCCAGTTTTGAGCAGTCTAGTATTGTTTGTTCTTAGCCATGACTGCTTTCCTATGCTTTTTGAATACATTTGTACTTAATGTGGCTGTAATGACAAAAGATACAAAAGTGTTTGAAGTTTTAAAGTAGGTGTTATGCTTATTGTTTAATTCTTTTAAAAAAGAACTGGATATTGCAATCTTTTAAATTGCAAGATACAAGACTATTCCAGCTGGACATTTCAATCCATTTTCTAGGTGCTTTAGAGATAATTGCTAGGCAGTGCCAATTTTGGGCATTAGTCCTTTGTACCCGTAAATTGGCCTCTACCTGCCGCGCTAAAGTTAATGTAGACTTCTCTTTAGACTTCCAGTAGCCTTGGTGGCAGTAGTATGTGTTATTCCTTTCTTGTCTTTTCTTTTCCTTAAAGAAGAAATGCCAGTATGTCCTAGAATCGAGATAAAGAAGAGCACTTCCACTTAAAGAAATTTGCACCTAACCCAAAAGTCTCAGTCTTCTCCATTAAAAAGTTATTCTTTGTTTCCAGCTTACATTGATTGCTACATTTACTAATTTGGCTTTCCCATTTAAATGGTTCTGTGCTAATCAAAACTTACATTATTATTGCTCATTATAGTAGAATCATTATTAATTCATGTATTTGTGTTCAGTTCTGTCCTCTGGGGATACGCAGCAATTGTCCATTTACCGTACACCACCTAATGTTTATATGAGAAAGCAAAATATTTCAGCTTCATAGTTAACGCATCAAGTATTTTTTGCTGTTTCTAGATTTTTTTTATTGGAACGGCTGAGCAGATATTTAGAAATTGTTAACATACAGCCATATACCAAAGGTGTCTGAGTTTTTTTGGATGGGAGATTACATGTACCCCTGTTCACTAGAAAATGTCTGGGTTCCAAAATATTATTGATGTTGAATTAATTTGATAGTCTAGCTAAAACACACACACACACACACACACACACACACACACACACACAAGCAAGTGCATGTTAGTATGTGTATGTCTATAATTATCTTTCGAGTTATATTGGAGTGCTAAATATCTTCTCCCACTTAAATTTGCTCTCTGTTTAGGGTAGCTTGAAAGTTTTACTGGCTCAGAATCAGATTCCTAATCAGCCCCTCTCCTAAAGCTACATTGAGCTGCATTGCCAGCTTAAGCACTTATTAAGGACTAAATATAAATCTGATTTTTTAAAATTATTTTTATTTAAATAGTATCTTAGTATAAGAGCATTAACTTTAGAAGAATGGATAATGCTTATAAGAAGTAGACCTTAGATATTTCTCATGAGTCAAAACAAAGCAGCTTTTTAAAAACAAAAAAGAAATTAGAAGCACAAATGGGTGGCAGTGGCTTAATGGCTGTTAATATTTCTAAAAGTTTCTACATTTAACTATATACCTGATTCGTACTAAAATACCTCTCATTAGCACTGTTTTCTAGGAAATCTGACTTCATTGAATATTTTTTGTATTTTACATGGGCCAGTTTATATACGGTTATTTCCATTATTATTTCCTATAGCCACATGTTCTTTGTACCTTTTGTAGCTTCATTTGCTTTACTGGGTTTACACCTTGGTGGTCTAACATTATATGGTTCTGTGTGTTTTTCATGTTTTGTCATCTGTATAAAGAAACTGGTCCATGTAAATACTTCTCATGTTTTTTTCCTCAACTGTCTAAGCCACTAGTTGATGTATGGTGTTTCTCTTTAGATATTTGCTTGTCCATTTGCTCAACATATTGCTTCTAAAACAAACAATAAAGATTGTTTTATTTCTTAAGGAAATTTGCTCACATTTTTTCCCGTTGGTTAAAGTTAAGATGTAGTGTGCCACATAATGAACATTTCTTCCAAAAGGAAAAACTTTACAAATGCTCAGAAGTAGAACTAAATTATTTCTAAAATGGTCTGTTGTAGTATTACTATTTGGAAGAGTGGTCACATACATGGATCTGTACTGATGCTGGGCAGGCTACAGAGTAAGAATCACCTGGGAAGCTTGTTATAAAAATTCAGATTCTAAGCTCCATTGCTAGAGGATTTAATTGAGCAGGTCTGGGATGAGGTGCGCGCGTGCTCGCGTGTGTGTGTGTGTGTGTGTTTATAAGCTCCCCAGCTGAACTGAATCTGGTGTGTAGCCAACTGGGGAATCAGTGATCAAGAGTATTTGTTTCATAGTAAAAGCATCAAAAAATCTTGTTAGGCATTTTTCTCAACTCCTAAGATAAGTCTGATATGTAATATCTATACATAGCAGCTGTACATTGCAGCCATACAATCCAAGCTGTTGATCTGAGCCAAAATAGGATTGTGTGCAATCTCTCTCTTAGATACCCTAAAATACTTGAACCTTAGTGTATCATACACGTACACACGCAGATGTAGCCATATGGCTCATAACTTTCCTCTGGATTACCCAGTTAAACCATATGACTGCCAGTTACTTTCACAGCTCCCACCTCTACTACTAGGTACCACGTGACTCTTTGCCAAGCTGCTTAACTTCTGGGGTCTCTTAAAGCTAAGGGCTTTAAAATCCCGTTACTTTATTTCTTTTGGGTAGTACTTTTCCATTTCAGTGAAGATTTGAGCATATTTAGAAGCAATCTGATAAGCTCCTTGTTATATATCAAGAACATACTTTATATACAGTGTAAAATGCACCATCTTAAGTTTCTTTCAATTTTTTAGGAGGAATTCTTGTAAGACTCAGCTATTTTTAAGATTATAGTATTTCATCTCGGTTTAGGTAGATAATGTTAAATTGGCTTGGCTCATCTCTGTCCTTCCCATCTCCCTATCTTTTACCCTGGTAGCTAACTTTCTGTATCAATAATTTCCATGTTTTGTTTTTGAAAGTAGCATACATAGACATGATACTAAATAGCTTCAACTATATTTTCACACTTTTCACATATTGATGTACTTCAGTTTGGTTATATATCTAAAAGGTATATAATAAAAAAGATGTCATGTAAGAATGTGATTCCTAACACTGATTTTTCCAAAGAGACATTTAACACAATTGGTTTTTAAAAGGAGTTTTGCTTTAGATTTTGTTAAAATGCATGTCTCAGCTTTCCAACTCACACTGAATATTGTATATGAAAGATTTCTGAGCTAATAGAAAATTGAAGATAATGGTATTTTTAAATCTACAAGAAACTTTTGGTTGAAATTTCAATGGCTGTGAATTTATTATCTTTAAAAATCTTCACTGCTTCTGTGACTGTTGAACTCTTGCACAGGTACACTTTTCCTTTCCCACGAAATATTTTCAGTGTGGTCTCAAGTGTACATTAGACAAATAGATGAGATCAGAATGACTTACAAAGTGATATTTTCTTCTCTTCAGGATGTGAGCCTGTTAAAATTACTGTTTTACCAAAATGTCTTTCCATTACTTAAAGAATCCTTAAAGGTTGAATGTATAACATCATTAGTTGTTATAAATTAATACTTCATATGCTAATTGAGAGCATTTTAAATCAGTGACAGCAGCAAGAAAGATCTTTGTATTAGTGGAATTACCTTTTTGATCTACTCTGCAGATATTTGTCTTACATGAAAGCCTTATTAGCAGTATTTATGAAAGTTGTTTCAGTACTAGGTTAAATACCCAATTTGGGAAAGATGGCTATGAATCCATTGTCAGAATTAGAAATTGATCTACTAATGAATTTTTCTAAAGTTATATTAAGTCCGAGGCATAATACTGTATGGTACATGTCATGTAATAGTTTATATGCAGGGTAATAATTTGGGAAATTGAAAGGGGAGGCTAACTGAGTACTCTTAACAAATGCCATATATTCACATCTGGCAACCTCAGCTTTCTGGATTTTTAATAGAACCGAGAAGCAAGTAAGAAAGAACATTGAGCTGGCAGCCACAGTTGATGTCATAAAGTCCATAAAGTCCAGGACTGCATCTTGTTCCCAGTTATTGCCCTGGAGGCTAGCCTGGCACATTTCTTAAACGCAAGCACAATCAGAATTGCCTTGCAGCCCGTTCATTCTTATTTTTGACCCAAATTCTAATAGGCTTAATTATCTGATTTATCCATCCCTGGTAGATTGCAAGCAATGAGGAGAACTAGGGCAATTAGAGTCAAGCAAATGGAGAAATAGAAGTGGTGACTCAACATCCTAACATTCTTTTCCCTTTTTGCAAATGTATCTCTGTCTGCACTATGCATTCCTTCCTCCTCTCCAGTCTCAGTAGGTTTTCTTTTCCTGGGAATTCCAGTGCTTCTGGAATCCCATTTCTCCTACCTCTTAGGAAACCTTGTACCATTCAACATGTCCAACCTGTCAAATGCTAATGGCTCTTTCCCTCATCCTACAAACATATTTAAGTCTCTTTCACCTTGAAGATATGCTTTCTCCACCCCACGTCTCCCTTATAATTACGTCTCTACTGTCCTCTCTGTTCTAAACTTCTTGAAATGAGTATTACGTTCCCCATTCCAAGTTCTTGATCTCCCACCAATCACTTCCTGTTTACTCTTAAACCTGCAGCAGTTTGACTCATAGCCCCCACCCTTCGTATTACTAGATCCAATAGGCATTTCTCAGACTTCTCTAACATTTTACACTATTCTCCCACGCTACTTGAAACTGTTTCTTTCATTGGCACTATTTTCTACCTGCCTTTTCTATTTCTTTTTTACTGCTCCTTTATCCCTCAAATATTCGTGTTCCCAAGGGTTTTGCCTCTGGTCCTCTTTCTTTTACTTGCCATCAGTAAGAAATATCTTAGCGGTTTTGACTACAGCTTAGGTTTATCAACCACTTGGGAACATGTATCTTAAACTCAGCAGGTCTAAAACGGAATGTGCCTTTCTTCCACCCTACCACCCCACACACAAATTTTAAAAATAAAAAAAAATACAAAAATAACTAAAAACTGAAATGCATATACTCTTCCTCCTGTATTCCCTATCATCATGAACTGGGACCAGCATCTACATAGTCACTTAAGTTATGGGTGGAATTGGAAACCATTCAATTATCTTCTCCTACCACACCACTGACATCTACTTGGTCAATTCTGCCTTCTAATTGCATCTCTAGTCTCTCTCTTATGCATTTGCACTTCATTAAACCAGTTCAGGACTGGATTATTGGACATCTGGACTGTAGCAATAGAGGTGCCTCCTAACTTAATACCACCAGCCATCTTTGCCACAACTTCTGAAGCAATATCCTGCTTAAAGTCCTGCTGCACTTTTTTTTTTTGTTTTGTTTTGGCCTTCAGTATAAGGCCAAACTGCTCATAGCATAGAGGGCCTTTGTGAGCTGCTGCTTTTCCTGCCGAGAGTACTTGATCCAATGTTCTCCCCATGCCAACCTTCTTACATTTCCCCTGAAGTGCTGTTTTCTTACCTTCCTTATTTTTGTCTTTGCCATTCCCTATACCTGAAATGCCCTTTTCCCATTACCTGCATGGTTAATTCCTATTCATCTTTTAAAACACAACTCCAGTTTCACTTCTTTTGAATTATGTCTTGTGTAACAAGGCTGAGTTGAGTGTGCCTCTGAAACACTTCCATGACACTTTCTGTGTTGCCTGCCCCTATTATAGCCCATTTTGAAATTATAACCACTGCTTTTCTGGTCTCTCATACTGGGTTGAACATCTTAAGGCAAACAGTTATACCATCAGGGCCAATTTAAGTCTTTCCCCACTACTAAATAGTCCCAGACTGCCATGCATTGAGTTCTTAGGTCTGCATAGTATAGTTGTTCACTTGGTTCGTTTCATTACTACTTCACAAACTGCAGTGTTCCACTGAGACAACATCATAACAGTTTGCCTCTGAAAGCTCACAGGCTGATAATCCAGGAAAGAGTGATTATATTTATTCATTATCTTCTGTTTAAGGAATCTGGGATGTGGTCATTTTATATATCTTCGAAAATGACTGCACTTTGAGGGTCCTTAAAAGTGTATGATTTGGTTATTTGGAAAATCACTTTTGTGGAACATCTCATTTGCTGGTAATGAATGCCAATGACGTGTTACTTTGGTGTAAAAAATATGTGTTGGGCAGTGCTGATTTTAAGTTAAATTTTACGGATTTGAAATTTTGTCATTGCTTCTGTTCTCAATTGTCCTTTCTCCACATCTAGCTCAAGACTGCAGTGCAGATGACGACAACTTCCTTGTGCCCATAGCGGTGGGAGCAGCGTTGGCAGGAGTACTTATTCTAGTGTTGCTGGCTTACTTTATTGGTCTCAAGCGCCACCACACTGGATATGAGCAGTTTTAGAACCTGCAATTTGATTGATTATATAAAAACACATGCACATAACAAGATTTTCTTGCCTCTTAATTTTGAAACACTTCTCTCCTTAAAATTGATTTGTTGAAATTGATCAGTGCTTAAATCAGTGCTAGCATTTTAGATAAATCTTTATTAATGTAAAACTGTTCTCTTTGATCAACCTAAAATTTAAAAAAAAAATGTCTTTACTGGCCTGAAGACAAACTTGTTAAAAAGAACATCGGTGTGCAGTGTTTTTAGGTCTATCTTAAGAAGCCTTAGCCAAATTTTGATCCTAATCTAAGATACATTAAACTTATTAACATGGCCATTATAAGAGTAAAATATGTAGCTGTCTCTTAATAGAATTAATAAATACTATTTCACTACTGGTGTTCTGTTTCAGTGTATAAGAACTATACTGATTTAAACTCATCACAGTGCCTTTGCATATATTTTATTAAATACTGATGTGGCATAAAATGCCCATCAGATACAGGCAAACTTGGTTTTCAGTTGAATGTCCTCAGGACCACCACATTAGGTTATGTGACTTTTTGTTGATTTCTTTGAGTTCAAGTTAAGGATTAAGTCAGTATCTTAGGCTGTGATACTCCCCCCGCCCCCCCCCCCCGCCGCCAGGTAAATAATAGAGCCAAAAGGCCACAGTAGAACCTAATTAGTTTTTTCTAATCCTCACTCAGGGATATGTTTATTGATTAGAGACAGACAGACAGACAGACAGACATCGCTTGCCTCTCATAGGTGCCCCAACTGGGGATCAAACCCACAAGCTACATATGGGAATCAAATATACAACCTTTTGGTGTATGGGATGACACTCCAACCAACCGAGCCACCCAGCCAGGGCCACAGTATTTTCTAATTATTTAAAAAAAAAATTTTGTTTCTTTTTTTTTTTTCACCAGTAGAGACTGAAAAGATTCACGCATATTTAACCACTTGCCTTATTTTTTCTTGTGTTAGTCTTTGGGTGCCTGATTAGCATTGAAAGAAATATTCTGTGCACTAATTAGGACAGATTGTGTTGTGTTTCTCTACCTCATCTTGTTGCTCTCTAGAGCATTAAGATCTATTTAGTGCTGTCATCAGACTGGTACTTATGAAATGTAAGCTAACAGCAATCTCAGAAGGGATGCAGTGAAGCATAGCAACTAGGCTGTTGCTTTTTCAATACAGTTCCTGTGAGGCATAGACGGGGAAGGGGGGGCACAGAGAGAAGCTGTTGGCATTATTAAAATGAGCTAGATAATCAGCCCCTATTGAAGCATATTCCTTATTATAAGTGCAGCACAGATACTGAATGTAAGAACATATAAGAAGGAAGCTTAATTAATAGACTTGAGAAGACTTTCACATTGGAATCATTTTATTCATTCTATGTATATATTAGCTGGTTCAGAATTTCTGTAACTCACTGATTAGAGTATTTTGGTACCCAGCTATTAGTCTCTGAAAGCTTTCATTAAAATATAATAAATTCCTTCAACATAGGCTACCTTAATAACTGAAATTCATATACTCAGAAATGTAGCAACTGTTTTTCTTTTTTATGAATGACAGTGCAAGAAGAGGAAAAGATAAAATTAGAGGAAAACGCAAGTTATTACTTAATAACTAAATCATACCAAATATCACATTTTGTTAATTGAATTAGACTCATACTGGAAAGAACCTTAAATGTTATTTACTAACCCTATAATTTTATAGAAAGGGAAGTAACTTCACTGAGGTCAACAAAACCATTAGCATTTTGATAAAAATTGTCCCAATGAAATCTAGTCACTCAATAGTAAAACTAACTTAAACTTGAAATTATGAGATCAAAATGGAGCACTTTGAGCTTCTGCACTGCTTTCAATAAATAATAACATGATTATATGTTAATAATAACTTTAAGTATTTTTAAAGTATTAAATATTAGCTTTTTCAATAATAATAATAATAATATGCTGAAACACTCTTATGTTGATCTCTATTTGCTGCTTCAAAGCCTAAACCTCTTTGAATGGGATCACAAACCTGGGAGGAAAACAGGAAGGAACACTTGTTGATCACCTGATGTGTATCTGATGCTTTAGAAGTACCATTGTATATAATCCTAAAATACCTTATAATACAGATAATTATTCCCCTTTTACAGATGAGGAAAGTGAGGCCCAGTTTAAATAACTGGATGCCCTAGGGTCCTCTTGTAATTTATGGAATCAAGATTCAAACTCAGTTTTCTACCTGAATCCAGAGCTCAAAATCTGCATTGCACACCCTGCCTTCCTGGTGGTCCAGTGGAATGGACTGCAATGTATGGGATTCTGCATATATAACCTGATAGTTACCTATTGTTGCCTGTGTGAACAATTTTATACAGCATTTTTTGATCCTAAGTTCTTTTCAACTTAAATTTTATTACTCATACAGAATTCTTATTTATATTTTAATGATAATGGTGGTGAGAAAGGGAGCAGGGAAGTACTCAGGAAGTGGTCTTAGGAGCAGATGATATAGCTCTTTTCCCCAGTGTAATTTCACAAACATAAAATCTCCCCATGTTAGGCAAGTGCAATTCTGTGTTTTAGACCTTTTCCTGTTGTTCTTCCCTTAACTTCTGCTTTTTGTACTGAGGCATTTGCTGTGATTTGAGATGAACTGATGAAAACTATAAGAAGATTGGTTGCTTAGAAATATTTGGGTGGATATAGAGAAAATAAGAAAATTGGGCCAATGTTCTAAAAGACTAACTTATGTACACTTTCAAAATGCTGTTTCTGCTTAATTGCATTCCTTACTAATTTCCTTTCCTTGATTCTGTCTGTTCTTTTCTAACAGCTGAAGAATGTTCTGCAGACTCTGACCTCAACTTTCTTATTCCTGTTGCAGTGGGTGTGGCCTTGGGCTTCCTTATAATTGTTGTGTTTATCTCTTATATGATTGGAAGAAGGAAAAGTCGAACTGGGTATCAGTCTGTGTAGCCAATTAAATCTAGCGCTTTTTGGTTTTCTGCCATCAGAAGTTATGTTTCCATTGGCTAAAAGCCAGGAAATGCTGTGCAATTGATTGTTTAAGATGAGCAGACTAACCTCAGTGAATTGCTAGCTAACTTGGGCATGAGTAGCACTTATTTTTTAAAAAAATGTATTAGGACCAATTTCCTTTGTTTTCCTATTTTTCCTTCCTTTGTTAAAGTGTAATTGGAAGAAAGATGTGGTTTAGAATGTTTTTTTAGTAAGTAATAATTTTAAGCCTCTGGATCTAATTATAATAGCATTTCTACTGAAGTATAATTTTATATGTTGCAGTTACTTATGTTTGGCTACTTTGACATTATTTGCAAAATCAAAGATGATAGAGAATCTAACTTGCTTCAGGAAATAAATTCAAGAAAATAATGAATTCATTTTCATTGGCGGCAAACACAAAATTTGGTCCGTAATAAGACTTCCTTTCTCAACCTCCTGATCAGGATTATTTAAATCTGTATTTTTCTGCTAGTTAAAGAAAGAAATGTCTTCACAATACTCTGTTTAATAGCAAAAGTTTGGCTGTTTTCTTCACTACTATATTTTAACAAAGTTGTCTTTTTCTTTTCCTCCTGGAGTTTGGAATATACTGATTATCTGACTTGACATTTAAGACGAAGGATGAAGTAAGATCTTCGGCTTTTTGGAAGCTGTTGATACAGAGTGGGTTATGGTTTTTTTATGGTTATGATTTAGAATGTTTTTTTTTTCCCTTAGAGCCTTAACTTGTTCAGAAAGTTAATTCATCCTCCACTGAAAACAAAGTTCTATACTTTGTGTGCCTCCTGCACTCTCCCATTTCCTATGTGAAGTTCTAATTGATATTTTAAATGTGTCAGCTTCTCAAAGCAGCAAGAGCTATCTCTAGAGGTTAGTGGACCCTAAAGTGGCATCAGCTGCCTAGCCAAAGCTGGACTAAAATTATTCTGTAAATTTGTTGATCTCAATATAGACTTATATCCTGGTCGAGACCTCTAGTGGCTCTAGCTTTTGGAGTAAGGCTGTAGAGACCACTCATCCCAATATCTGTTTGATTGGCTAGGCTGTTGAATTGCCCTTTGATTGGAAGCACAGTGTTGTATTTCTCCAGGGGCCAAATGGCTGTTTTGCACACCTGTTACTAGTATAAGGCAGATATTAATTTTATCAAGCTATTTTATCTCTATATCTAAAAACAAAAATTTCCAAAGATCTGCCTTCACTTCCAAAATGTCCCATGGAATGTTAAATTGAGCTTAAACCTTAAGTTAGTTTGTTGTTAAATCCAAGGTTCAAGTCCCCGTCTACCTCTCAGCACAATGCAGATGCTCACCACTGTATTGTTGCCATTAGCTGATGCCAGAATTCTTTGCCAATGACTGGAATTAGAAAAGAAAGAAAATTTATCAACATCTTTCTTTACTACCTTTACTTATTGTGAATCTCAAAAGCATATATTCCAAACTGGAGTAGAAAGTCGGATTGCTCAATTACTTCTTCCTTAGAACACTCCAGTTGTGACATGCAGATTCAACCTTTCCCCTACTTGCTAAGTATATCAAGAATGTTTTCTTTTTTAAATGGTCTCCTGTGCAAACAATTGCTTATTTGTTATTTGGTCAAAATGATGGCACCATAAAGAATGGTGGCTTCATTTCAATAAATAATTTTGAGATGATTTTCTAGAACCCAGATTATTTAAATCAGATTGTGACCCGGCTAGTTATATGAATTGGAAATTCAAATACATTCAAAATTATAGGTTCATTTAAAAGTGTTCTACCTTTAAATGAAGAGTAGGAGACTAATTATCACTTAATTCTTCAGTAGGTATCATGGCTTTATCTTAGATAATTACCAAATGTGCATTTAATCTTCTTTGAGAATTAAGATTAAAAAACGAAATATTAACGGAGGGTTAAAACAAACACTGCTTCTACTCCAATTAAATATAGGAAGCCCCAAATTTGGGATCTGAGTGTTCAATCAGCTTTACTCACTGAGTTCATTTTTATATCAGTACAACAGTGGGTCAGACAGTAGTAGGACTTTGAGCTCATGAATAAAAAGAATTGTTTTCACCTAAGCTTCTTTGGGAGAACCGATGCTTGCTGCTAAGTCAAGTTTTGGATATATCAATTTAATGAACTAATTAATACCTGCAAAGTAAAACATACTGTGGTACTCCTGTTTGATCTGACATGTGTGATTTTTAGATCAATGAATTCTAAAATAATAAAGATCATATAATCCAGATCACTGTGGATAACTTCATTTTTATTCTGTGTGTTTAGGCTTAAGAGCTTGGATTGATTTGTATAATCTCAAATTCTAGTCTCTTGAATTGTCAAGAGGAATCATATGATGTCATAGGTCTGCAAATTAACCAATTGCCATCATTAAGAAGGCATTAGAACCTTTAGTTCAGACACCTCAAATATGGGGGCCTGTCTGGTCATGAAAATTCCAAGAAAACATTCTGAATAAAATCTGGAAATCTAACAAATGTAAGAAATTCTGAATAAATGACTTTGAGCATATGTCTCTCTGCATGGATGAACTGCACTCATTGTTGAAGTCCATGCCATTCTCAGCAAGATACAGCTGAGTGATGCGGCAGGGAAGAAGGGCAGCTATCCATTTTCTGAAAATTTCAAATTACTTAGAACACAGTCTAATGTGCAAATGTTATATGATTGGTTTAAATGACAACACTCCATTTTACATAAGGGACACTTTTGGTGGCAGAAAGAATTAAACATTAGATCTCATTAGATATTTAATGGCTTTTAATTAAGAAAATATGGCCTTACCTTGCATTGTGGGGCTGGGGAGGGGAACCTCAATGGAACCTGTCTTTATTGTCTCAGCTAATTCACTGAACATACTTCACAACTCTGCACCTCACAGGGCCTCTGAAAGGAGCAGTTTAACATTACGGGCAGCAAGAAGAGTGGTTCTCTATACAGGGTGGAGCAAAGGTGGGTTTACAGTTGTTCATGTGGAAAAATAATATAGTAATGAATAAATAATACCAGAATGAAGTCTGTGTTTTGCATACTCACAGTTGTTGACCTACTTCTGCCGCACTCTGTGTAGTGCTGTGAGGGTTATCGGGTATCTTAAAGGTCAGTTTGCTGGTTCATCTTTTAAAGTTCAATGCGTATACTCTGACTGCTAGAACTGCCTTTGGAATTCTAGAGGAACATTTTTTCTTTGTGTTTGCTCTTACTCTCTGTATTTTGATGGCAGTATAAATTTTAGTCCCTTTGTTTCAAGAACTGTGCTTGAATAAACAGAAGAGTATGCAGTGCATTTGTAGTAAAATAAAGCAGCTATAGTTTTTTTTTAAGGTTTTATTTATTTTTAGAGAGGGGAAGGGAGGGAGAAAAATGTCAATGTGTGGTTGCCTCTGGAACACCCCCTAGTGAGGACCTGGCCTGCAACCCAGGCATATGCCCAACTGAGAATCGAACCAGCAACTAATTTAGTTCACAGGTCAGCACTCAATCCACTGAACCACACCAGCCAGGGCATAAAGCAGCTGCAGTTTTACTGAGCAGTTACAGTAAATGTGAGCACTTCACACACATTATTTCCTTTAATCCTCACAGTAGCTCTGAGGTTGGGCAGTATCATTCCCAGTTTATATATAAAGTATTAACTGAGGCTTGAGTTGGTTACTTAGCTAGAGTCGCACAGAGAGTAAGTGACAACACTGACATTTGAGCCCAGCTCTGCCTGCCTTCAAAAGCCGTGCTCTTAACTACTCTGCATTCTGGATTCTAGGAAATGATCGATCTTTTAAAAATGTATATCTTACATTAAATGGTTACAGAAATTGGACTTCTGTACTCTTCTATCCTGTGTGATGTAGTCACTTTATAAATGCCCTCCAATATTCTTAAAATAACTTGAGTTTTGTCCAACCCACTTGAAGGGCCAGACGGATGTTGTGGTAGCATGCCTTTTGAAAGACCAAACCGAGGCCGGTTTGTTCTGTACTTCATCAGTAATGTTTAAGCCCTGAATATCACTTTTTTCACAGTAGCCTCATATAATTATTCTGATCATGTACCATTATGATTCTGTCCTCAAACGGTTCTGCACCATGACCCATTTTGACTGTGCATCAGTGTGTTTAAGAGACTAAATGGAACTGTCTCCTCACTTTCACTAAATGAATGCATTCCTACCTCGAGCCATCCTGTGGCTTTAAGTGCAGTATAACCATGACAACAGTCCTCACTAGGTGGTTCTGAGCCCCAATACGCAGTTTCTATGCTCCCATATAGAGCCTTTTTTAATGGATTTCAAGGAATCCTTACCCACATACTTCCAGTTTCCAGCCCTAATCTGCAGCGCTCCCCTACCCACATCATCTGCTCTCTTGTACTCACTCCACTCCAGCTATACTGGCACTCCTGCTACTCCTCAAAGGCCTTTCACACCCACTGGCGTCAAACTCATTTTCACTGGGGGCCACATCAGCCTTGCGGTTGCCTTCAAAGGGCTGAATGTAATGCTAGGACTGTATAAATGTGACCACTCCTTAACAGTTAAGTGAGAGCTTGGTGTTGTCGCCTGGTAGAAACAAGGTGGAGGGCTGGATTCAGCCCACAGGCCTTGTGTTTGCCACCTGTGCCATAAAGCTACTCTGCCTTCTGCTTGGAAAGATCTTCCCACAGCTATCATGCTTACCCTCTCATCCCATTCAATTCTCTTTCCAAATGTCACCCAACGAAGCATTCCCTGACCACCCTATTTAAAATAGCACCCCCCATCCCCAGGACTGTCCATTCCCCCTACTGTTTTGTTTTTTACCACCTATCACCATCTGACACCTTATATATTTTACTTAATCTGTGTTTCATGTGTGTTTCCCACTAGAATGTAAACTTCATGAGAGCAGGAATTTTTGCCATGTTTACTACTCTGTCCCAGTCCCTAGAACAGTGTCTGGTACATAGTTCATACTGAATAAGCATTTGCACTACGAATGAGTGGTCATCTTGTGTAATAGCTGAATATTTATTGAGCACTTAGTACCTTGTTTTATCCACAATTGTAACAAATATCGCCAATTAAATTGTGGTTGTGAGAGGTCTACTGGTTTCAAAGATGTTAAAATATGAAAAAAATGTACATCTTACAATTGCTGTGTGCCAGGCACTGTGGAGAGTGCTGTATGTGGACTATATCATCTATTTATCATCAGTCCATTGAATGCAGCTGGGATTCACAGCCAAGTCTTTGGAAGTGATGTCTTTAAGCACTCTGCTATTATAGCCTCCATTTAGCATAACATACTGGTTCTTGTGTCAGTTTCAATTCCAAAAATAGAATTCTGTGTCTATAGTTGCTATAATTTTTAAGTTTAAAGCAGACAGAATATTTGACATTCATTCTTCCTTTTTCTTGAATGCTATTTAGTATGGCTTGGCAGATGTGTCAGAACAGAACTTGAATCCTGGCTTTTACTACACAGTAGCATTCAAATAACTTGTCCAAGTGTGAACTTGGACAAGTATTAACCTCTGTAAGTCAGGGTTTCTCCACGGTAAAATGGAGATGATCTTACAGGGTTTTTAAACAAATTATGTAACACAATGCTGCCAAGTACATAGTAGTGAGCAATAAATGTGAGCTTTTTTAATGATATAGACTGGGATCTTTTCCCTAAAGATGATGATGTCAAATGTCTAGATAAGATCATGGAAGGAGGAAGTAAAGAGTGAGAATAGGGCTGAGAGAGGAACAAAAATTCACTCAAACTAGGTTTAGAAAAGGAATGAATTATGAAATTATAGGCTAAGTCTTACAGAATCCAGTTGAAGGAAGTACATCTGGGGCTCTAAGGAATAGATAGTTAAATTATAAAGCTTCAACTGAGAGAATAAACAAATTATGACTACCAGGAAAGTTTAGAAAAAGATGAATAATGACTGATAACTTGTACTACATTTAATAAAATGTGTTATAAAACCAGAATCAAATGTTAGGTGGATATAAGAAAAGGCCAACAGTGCAACAGACAAGAAAAAGGCACACAGACACACTGATGTGTATTTGGTATTAGATAAAGATGTTCTTTTCAACTCAATGGGGAAAGAATGGAACATTGAAAAATGATGCTGAGATACAAGGTTAATTACTTTGGGGAAAACACATTTACACACCAACATCATAATTACCAAAATAAATTCAAGGATGATTAAAGAGTTCAAATTTTTTAAACTATAAAAGATATAGAATCAAATGTAGATGGTTATATATCTTATTTCAAAATAAAGAAGCCTTTCCTAAGAATAAAAGAAAAAAAAACACTGGAAAAGATCTCAATATATAAAAGTTTAGTACTTCTGACCATAAAAATACCACCAGATAAAATTTGGACTACAAACAAGGGGGAATACTTGCAATCTTAAATATGACAAAGGGTTAGGATAATATACTATCAAATAAATACAAAACAAGATAGATATTCCATGAATAAACTTGAATGAGGACATGAATAACTAAATCATGACAGAAGAAATACAAATGAATAAGTAACTTGAAAAAATGTTCCTAGTTAGCAAAAAAAAAAACCATATAAATTAAAACAAAATATCTTTCAAACATGTTAAGGTATTTTTAGTGATGATATTTACTCTTGGTCATGGTACAGAAAGCTGCACGCCAACATAATTTTGAGATTGAAAATAAAAATTGGAAAACAATCTAAATGCCCAATAAAATAGAACTAGTTAAGCAAATTGAAGCATTGACAGAAAATGTTACATGGCCATTTAAAAGCAGTTTCTCAAATAATATGAATATGTTTGTACTGTTAAGTGAAAAATGAATGTTAGAAAAATATGTACTATTCTGTCTTAGTGTATATATATATATATATACACATACACTGTGTGTGTGTATGTGTATACCCACATACATACATACACACACCCCTGTGCTAGGTATAGAGTCCACTATAGGAAGGATCCAGACTGGAGCTACTACTACAGTCGGGGAGGTGACCAAAAAAAATATGTACCACATCTTGTCTTGGTATATATGTATACATGTATATGTATGTATGTATACAAAACACATTAAAATATAAACAGTAGTCACCTCCCCATTTAAGGATTGTGGATGGTTTTAATTATTTTTTATAATTCTGCTTTGGTGAATCTAGTTTACTTTGATAATCAGAAAGGGCCTCAGGAAGATGAATTCCCAAGAGAGTGGCTTTTGAATCTCCTTGGTTCTCTCTTGCACTCTGCTCATAAAGGACAGCTGGCTTCATGATAGGACAAAGCCTCCACTCCTACCAGATATCAGGGCTCTCCCTTCATTTGAAACATGTTTTTATAAAGAAAGATTATTTTACATTGTTCCTTAGTCCAGTTACCCGGCCTTTACCATGCATCATGCACAGCTTTCTCACCCCCATAAAAATGCAGAAGCACCCTTATCACTGGTCTGCTGTTGCTCCCTGTGACACCCGAGAGTCTCTTTCCCCATCCCTACACTTTTGCACATGCTGCCCACAGAGGCCCCACAAGAAGGGTCAGGATGGGAACCGCTACTTACCTTTTGCAGTTGAGATGAATCGGAGTGGACATGTTGATGGCAAGGTGCTCTGTGGAGGTGGGGCAGGGGTAAACATACCAACTACTATGTGCTGCTCTGTTCCTGTATCCCTGTCTCTGCTGGTTTCACCAAGCTGACACCTCTAGGAGCTATGTCCACAATCCTCTTCTTCCAGCACCTTCTTTTCTAGCACCAACGCTCCATAGCAACCAAGCCTGCCTGACTCTTTCACCATCTCCACCCACTTTTCTCTCCCCCAGACTGCCTCTATGACTCAGAGTTCTTCCATTATAATCAGTCCTATTGGTCAAGGTATTGGCAGACCCTGTTGACATTTATTCATTGGTAATGGCAAAAGGTTGAGGTAATGTGATACAGTAGAAAGGGCGTGGAGTTTGGTGCCAGACAAATAAGGGTTAGAAACCAGGCTTCACCAACTGCCAACTGAGTTACTCAGTTACCACACCTGTAAAATGGGAAGAACTATTAAAAAAGGTATCTATAATACCTATACTTTACAGAGCTGTGATAGTGACCAAAGGGTTTATGACCATAAAGTGTCACATAGTAGGTGCTTAGTAATGTGAGCAGTCACTAAATAGGTATCTTTTATTCATTACGTCATTATCACAGCAGAACCAGAGGTAAGAAGCCAACACTTTGGGGGATCAGAGAAATTCAGTGGCTTGTTCAAGGTCACACAGCTAGTGAATGGCAGAGCAGGTATATAAAACCAGATCTTTTTGGCTCCAAAGCCCAGACTCTTCCCTTAAATAACTTACTGCCTTTACCTGCATGTGTCCAGCCTCGAATGAAGGGATAACTGACAGCCAACATCAATGATTCTGGCCAAAGATTCATGCAGGTTGCTATGAAAAAAGTCCTGAAATACTGGGTAATCACATCGAGCTGTGGAAGAGATCATGCCCGGGGCTGGGTCTGCTTTCACAGAGATCTACAGACATTCCAGTGGACATCACAGTGTTGTGAGGACCTAAGTGAACCAACCACAAGATTTGTTCTTATTACACTATGGATTACAAACAAAGGTTCTCAAATTTCCAGAGGCATCATAAATACCTGTTACACTCTAACCCCAGGACTTCTGGAGTCAGATCTGGGGGGTGGAGCATGAGAATCTGCAGTTGTAACAAGTACCCAGGTGATCCTGATGCTGTTTGTCCAGAAACCACACATCGAGAAGTACCAGAATAAATGTACAATAACATTCCCAAGTCTCATCTGTGTACCATCCTCCCAAAATTCCAGGGAGCTGTCAGCACACACGAGAGTATCTTAAAGTCAGCACTGACAAAACAGAGTTTTAGCTCAATGTCCCTCGTCCCCCTTCCTCCCCAGTGCCCTCCCAAGTAACCAAGGCCTCCTGGTGATCAGGCCTCTGAGGGAAGAGAAAGCTGGTGGGGCAGGATCACTTCTGCGCTCTGCCCCATCTCTGCCCCTAAGCAGGTAAGGAGCCACCCAAATGTTTGCCTCCGGAAACATTTGTCTTGTTAGCAGACTGAGCCTGGCTGTTCTCCAGAATCCTGAGCACTTTGATGGGATTATGCACAGGAAGGAGGAGACAGTGCCTTGGAAAACAAATGAAATTCGGGATGGGGGCTGGGTGCAGGTGGGCAAAGGAGGAGGAAGGGGGATGTCTGCAATAGTGTCAACAAAAATAAAGTTTAAAAAATGAGAGAAATTTATACCGAGAGGGACATGACCTCAGAGAGATGGCACACACAGGGAGGCTGGACCCCAGGCATTAGGTCTCCTAGCCTAGGCAGAAACCCCCTCCCCACCTCACCCCTCATACCCCACAGGCCCAGGAGCAGCAGAGATGCCCACCTTCAAGGGACCACGTGGACTGGGACAGCGAGGGTAGCAGAGACAATCACAAAATGATGGAAGGCCCCACAGAAGCCCCCCTCCCTCCC